>JAGWCC010001535.1:0-88709 GCA_022651775.1 Drusus annulatus | reverse complement strand
TATATATGTAATTGTTATTATTATTATTATTATTATTATTATTATTATTATTATTATTATTATTTATTTTTTTTTCCAAATTCAAAATCACAACAGATAAGTTAGATTTTGTAGAATTTAGCACTTATAGTATGAAGAGGCTGGTATCTTTTGCTTTTATCCAGTTTTTTATTACATTTTTGTATGTATTTAAGGAAGTTGTATTTGAACACTTAAAATGTAATGAATGTGAATTATACATTTTTGGGGCAATGAAGTATGCATGTCTCTGCGCAAGTCTAGTTTTGCAGAGAGGTACCTCCAATACATTATTTATTCTGTTGCTGTAACGATTTTCATTTTTTTGCAAATAGTTTACTTCGCGAAAATATGTACTTTAGGCACTGTATACAATAAATTTTTCTTATATCTAAGAGATCAGCTTCTTGGAATAATTGTATGGAGGGGTATGTAATGTTTTTATGCAACATTATTTTTTTATTAATTTTTGAGATATTTCTAATGGCTTAATATGAGTATTATAAAATACCCCCCAACCGATTATTCCATAAGATACTGATGACTGAACCAATGCATTATTTGCGATTTCGTTTATGACTTGCCACGTTTTTTTAGAATCGTTATCGGCTATTTGTAATTGTTTAGTGTAGTATTCTTGTTTACACCTCTTTATAAGTATATTAAAAAAATTTCTATAAATTATATATTGCTGTTGTAAATTTGCATTAGGTGGTATGTTGTTAGTCGTACAGTATTTCTCATGTTTTTTGTAAATTTTGTAAAGCTTGTTCCTGTGTAAACTTGAAATTATCAGTCCACGCGTAATCCATGGTTTAATTTTTTTGTAAATAGAACACATACACTTTGTTTTTAACCACTTTTATTTAAAAAAAAAAAAAAAAAAAAAAAAAAAAAAAAAAGTGGTTAAAAACAAAGTGTATGTGTTCTATTTATAAATATGGCAAGCCACAAAGTTAATGCTTTTTACGAATATATAATTTTTTTGTGTTTTCTTTTGGGTGTAGGTGTTGGTTCTAAACTATTATTTATATTATTATTTAATACTGAATAAAAATTGTTCAATGACTGATTCGGGTCATCGTTGTAGATAACTGTGTTCCAAGTTTCTTTTTTTAGATAATCGTTCAGAGTTTGATAGTTGATTCTACTTCTTTTCACGTGTTGGTCTTTAGTTTTATTATGATGTTTTAAGGTACTGTGACTGAAAAATGTTGGGTAGTGGTCGGTTATATCAATTTTTAGAATAGCTGATCTGGGAATAAAGACTTTGTTGGTTTTTAATAATATATGATCCAGGCAAGAAACAGCACGGAGGCCGCATCTAGTAGGGCCACTTATACAAGACAAATATCCTTCGCTATACATAACATTTAGATATTCATTGGCAATTGGGTCTAAGATAGAATGTTCAATGTTGATATTCATATCACCCACAACAAAAGAGAAATCTGATTGTTTAAAATTACCTTCAATTAAAAAATGTTCAAGTTCAGTGACAAAGGATTTAGAGTCTAAGGAAGGTGAGCGATATATGGCAAGTATAGAATATGTTTTATTATTTTACGTGAAGGATAGATGGATGGCGTTTGAATATTTAAATTTCGGTATATCTATTAAAACATCAGATATTTTGTGCTCTTTATAAAAAATAGTTAGACCGTCGTGCGAAGTGTGGTTAGAGGGAAGTGAAAAAGTCTTATATCCAGGAATAGAATATGGAATTGTTTCACGCATTTGCGTTTCAGTGAGAATGATTATATTAAGTTCGAATTCTAAGGAATTGAGGAAAATACATAACTCGTCAAAATGTTTACGGATACTTCGTATGTTTAAATTTATCATATTGAAGTCAGTATTTCCTTCACTTATGTAATTATTTAATTCCGTTATGTCTTCACATACCTGTGTATGTATGAGCGAATCTTCATTTGTGGTATCCATTTTCACAGCGAGATTATACAATCGATCTTAGAGTTACAATTTAATGTAATGGGATGTCGTTGGCGTCTTTGATGTATATTATTGGAGAGTCTTGAGTTTTCCTCAGCAACACACGACCGTTCTTTGTCCACGCAAATTTGTACCCCATCGATTTCGTCGATCTAGCTAGCCAAAGTAGCTGGTTGTTGGCCGGTGTTAGCTTTTCGTTGATGAAAATAGTTTTTTCTGAGGATGAATACTTTAGATCTTTTGCAGTGAAGTTTCCGTTTTTTTTTTCTGGGTTAAAATTCTATCTTTCGCTGCTTTTGAATTCAACTTTAGTGTGATCGATTTTTTCGTTGAATAGCAGTTCACGATGCTGTTAGTACGAATTATGTCTTCACAGTCTAGTTTTTTTTTAATGTATTCCACCGGAATAATAGGGTTCTCATCATTTTTTTATTTCTAGTCCTTGGATTTCCAAGGAGGTTTCCAAAGAAGTTTGTTGGATTTGGTTGACCATTTGCTTTAAAGATTTGTTTTCATTTTGTACTTCTTTGATTTTTTGGTAACATTCTTTCTTTTCTTCCTCATAATCATCGATTTTTTTTGAAAAGAAATCAATTGCCTTGCTTATGTCAGTTAATTCGCACTTAAGAAGTTTTTTCAATTCGGCGCTCAGCTTCTCTATACTTTTTTCATCGCCTGATTTTGACGTGTAGCAGCTGTCGCACATGTACGAAAGTGAGTGTGGAGATTTTACAGCGAGCGATTGTAGATCCGTTCTACTTAAACCACTGCATGCATTGTGAAATAAAAGATTGCACTTTGCACAACGTACATCTTTTTCACCATTTGTTGCCTTTTTGCAATGAGCACAGTGAGATTTATCAAAGAGTGGCATTTTAAATGATTGTTTGGGTTTTAACTTCACAGTAATATTATTGTAGTCACAAATATGAATGCTCGCGGCTGTCAAATTCCGTCACTATTTGTTATTGATTTTTTTCAGTTAACAAACTAGTATAATGGCGTAAAAATACTTTGAAACATCTAACGAAATATTAATTGTTTGTTCATCGTTGCGCTCATCAAGACGAGTTGACTAGAGATAATCTAACAATAAACTCACTCAATGCCTTCAATGCCGAATGCTGAAGCCAGCGCCCCAGCGGTCGCTCAGCAGGGTCACACCAGTCCGCCACCAGGTGATGTTGCCCCTCTCCCCATATCCCACCCTCCCCTGGAGACAGGCAATCTTCATAATATATTATTCTCACAGCAATGGTTGTATTCAATTGCTGATTTTGTCTTTTGAATTATGATTTTTCAAACTTCTATGTCACTAACAAGTTTATGCCACTACGAGTCCTGCCCGGAGCCAGCAAGTTTATGGCATCTACAATTTGGGGTATGTTGTGAGTCGAAAGGAAGTGGAGAGGGGAAGGAGATTAATTATAACAATAATATCTTTACTCCAGAAGGTATGCGGAAGTAGTGCGATGCGATACATTCCATAATTAACTATGAAATAACTAAATAACAATACATCAAATAAAGGGGAAAAGGATCTTGGAAGGCACCGAGACCTAGACGGCCTCCGTGGTCGGGTGGTAAGACACTCGACTACGAATCCAGAGGTCGCGGGTTCAAACCCGGCGTGTGCAAATAACTTTTATTTAAACAATATAGTTCATAATAAATTTATTCACAAATTATATATGTGCGGGCAAAGTACGTTTTGGTGACCAGATTTGAATAACCAGGTACTTCCCAACCTTCCTCTACTTCATCTCCTTCCCCTCCCCACTACCTCCAGCTACACTACATACCCCAATTGAGGATGTCATAGTCTCACTGGCTCCAGACGGTTGGAAGAGAAAAAAATACAAAACTTGACTATTCAGACCTTGTGAAAATGACGTATTTAATTTCGATTCTGAATGACAGTCTTTCTCTAGGGCGATACTGAGAGTATCTAACACTCTGTGCAAGTATACAATATGTTATTTTATGAAATTATTTTTGATAAATTATTAGCAATACATAGACTGAATATTTTACTGTGATCGCAATTGTCTGTAACTTACAAAGTGCGGGGCCTCGCTGGTAGAGGTGAGAGGAGGTCGCGTTATACTCTTCACCAGCTTCTGGGGCAAGTCCACACAGGTCCCCCCGCGTCCAGCCGAACCTGGTTCCCTGGCACGGAAACACCGCCTCGGCCAGCTCTATGCAGTCTGTGGGAGAAACGAAAAGTTCTAATGTCTAACCAACGAACTCATGAGTGTGGAGTTAGAGTGGGAGATGTCCCTAATATAGCAGGCGGGTAGGCAGGGGCTTACTGTTGGCTGCGTCACCTCTGTCAGCCTCACAACATTCCTCGATAAGGAAGTCCAGTGAAAAATATTCGGACAGTATGGAAACGTTTCCTTCTCTCACAGTTGGCGGCACCTGCAGTGCACTAGTAGGGGAGGGGCCCTGCAGCCCCCAACTGTACGAAATATATAACACTTATTAAATACGTACACATGAAACACCTCCATAGCCTTAGTTCACTTTGCATTTAACAGTTACTTTTGTCAATTGTCTACGTACACCGGGAAAGTGTTTTTTTCTTCCAAAGCAAATCATTGGATTGTTGTTTGAGATTATACATTGATCTTTATCTCTACGTCAATGAAACTGCATTAAACAAGTTTAAAATAGTACGCAATAGTTCATGGCGTCAGGCATTTGATTAGTCAATATGAGGTGCTAATTCACCTTTCAATACGTTTTGCCTTTGAAAACTGTATTTCCATAATGTGTTCAGCTTTCATTCAACACAAGGTCAGTTTATCGACTTACAAATTAAACCCACAAATGTGCAGGTACCATGAGTATCCCCGGGGTAAGAAGATGTGGCACGATCAAGTGAAGCAATTGCAAAGCACGCAACACAATTTGGAATAACAGAAGAGTATGCGATACGAAAGTGGGCCCAAAACGGCAAGGCGTTGTAATGTGTACCGTAACAATAGTTTTGTGCAACTCACAATCTGCGGCCTTCGAGCCACTGCGCTCCTGAGTGACTGTTCCTCGGGGCAGCGGCGGGCATGGATCCGCGCAGCAAACCAAACTATCTGCATCGGTGGGGTCACACTTCTGGAAACCAAGGAGTGGTCAGGTTAGGGGCACGTTGGCCTAAATTCACGTGCACACATCACTTTTACCTGCTCGTCTACTAATTATATCTTTAGAAATAAAAAAAGTGTAAAGAGAAAATCTGTAAATGCATTCTTTGTAAAACTAAGAATATACAAAGTAACAGTCATCGCTATAAACACTTTCAGGCGATGGTAACAGTTAAATGCCAGGTTCAAATCCCGGGGCGCGCAAATTTAATTTAATGAAGTTGTTATTTTGCAATCAATTTAATAAATTAAATTTTCCCAAGTGTAAAACTTGTTGTAATTGTCAGAGACATAAAGGAAAGGATGGAGTACCTGCGGGAGAATTTGTTTGCTAGCCGCCTCCTTCGCTACCCGGCAGTTGGCGACAGGTTGGCAAACTCCCGCCCCCCCCGTGTCCTTCATGGTGCAGCTACTACCTTCAAACACACAACACACCAGGGTTAGACCACACAACACACCACATGGTGATGGTGACGATGACTGTGAAGACAGTAGTGAAGGAGAGTTAAAAGTCGGGTGCCTTCGCTAACAGTACTTGGGTTTTCCTGGGATCTGGTTTCCTGTCTCGCCTCTTGTGGCGGCACCTGGGGGCAGCACCCAGCAGCAGTGTGCGCCTTCCACTGCTATTGTGTGGCGGATTGCTCTTTCAGTGGATTGTCCAGGCTTCAAGACGACCTAGTGACAAACTTGCAAACACAGAGCCGTTCGTATTCCGCCTCAACTATGACCTATTGCACCAACAGTATTGTGGTGATGAGGGAGCTAAGGGAGTCCAACTTACCACTGCCGACTGAACTATACCTTGAACTATCTTCTGAGGACAGCAGACAACCGGAACTGTTCCATTCCAGGAGCATACCTGAAACATATTTTTTTTAAATTAAAGAATATGAAATACAAAAATACAAAGAAAATAAAAAGTTTGTGTCGTGACCGTGATTCGAACTCGGAACCTTTCCTGTATCCGGGAGGAACGAACCTTAACCACTGTGCCACTAAAACCCCTTTAAAAACCGTCAAACCTTTTAGCCTTCAACCAAACCCATCCATAAAATATTTAATTTGCGATATCCTTGTCATTCGATTTTTAATGAATAAAGCTGGCCAAGACATCAATTGATGAGAAAATATAGGAATTAACAAAAGTCCCACGGTGATGTGATCTACAACCACATCTGCATCTCCAGTGTATAGTGCAGAGTCTAGACAGTATTTAAGCGATGCTGGTTTAGCTTCAGTGGCTACTGTAAGAGAGTCAAGTGGAGGCCTCACCTGGGGAGACACTCCTTCCCTGGCAGCTTCCACGGCGACGGGGCACTTTGATAAGTGCAGGCACTCGCCGGGCCTGTCTGTTTCCGTCACGGTGCACGGATCACCTGCAAACCAACCATCAGCAAGTTAGAAGAAGAGAGAAGAAAGGGAACACTTATCAAATAGAAACAGCAGTTGACCGCCGCCAGGAAGCTCCAAGTAGTTTTTCGCCATTTATTTGACTACAACTGGAAAATCAGTCTACCAGCAACAAAACCGCTTTGATATACTGCATGACAAAATGTAATATATATAAATAAAGGTTATATTGAAAACAAAATACTTTTCACTATATTTTTTAAAATTTATTACACTTTTCTTTAGTTATTAAAATGTCACGGATGCTTTCCACAAGTTGTTGTAAAATTCAGTTGTGATTTGAATGAAGTTCTCAATGCCAGTTGCACACGACTAGGTATATGGTAGGTCAGCTCGAGGACACCAGTTGGCGAGGGCCCAACCAGTTTGTTTGACACATGGCGTGAGCGGAAGTTACATATTGATTACATCTTCTCGCCAGCCCGTTCAGTGCAGTGTAGGCAGTCACGTAGAAGAGAAGTTGAGTAGCCCTGGCAGTCTATACAATGTACATCGGGCAGATCAGCATACAAGCTGCTGCAGTAGTCTAATCAACTGCCAACGCTATTGCTAAGTTTATAATACATGTAGCTAATAATACAGGGGTATTATAATTTATGTTTGCATTTTATTCAAGATTAAGAGTCTTTCAAATAGGAGTTTTGGTGAACAATGTTACGTTTTGTCATTAACAAAAGTCATTTGCACGCATAGTAGAAGTGAGTCGTTCGCGAACGACCCGGCTCAAAGATCCGGATCTTTACAGATTGAAAGATCCGGTTCACAAAGAAAGATCTTCACGGCTCACGGATCCCAACGGCTCACGGATCTTCCAACGGCTCACGGATCTTCCAACGGCTCGCGGATCCCAACGGCTCACGGATCTTTCAACGGCTCGCAGATCCCAACGGCTCGCGGATCTTTCAACGGCTCGCGGATCCCAACGGCTCGCGGATCTTTTAACGGCTCGCAGATCTTTGCGAACGAGAGATCTGTTGATCTGTGAGACCCGGTGAGCTAAGAGATCCGTGTGATCTTGTTAAATTAACAGGTCTTACGGCTAGCAGATCACTACAGATCCAAGTTGATCGTTCGATCATAGATACATGTCATTTATTATACGTCATAGGGATCGCGGCGTCGGCCCTTCGACCAAATTATTTTGTTTATTCTAACAAAAACAAGGTTAAGCTATTAACAACAACGGAGTTATTAAAGTATTATGTTCATTGTTTATTTTGAGTAAATCATTGCTATCTAAATAATCGTTGAAATGTTTTCTTGGTATTAAGTACTTGCATGAGTATAATTATGTTTATTGTTCGTTGTAAGTATAATACACGACGATAAACTATTATTCTCCCAAAAAAAAATTTTTTTCTCAATACATTTTTTTATTAAATATATATTTTTTACTATTGTTAAATACACTTTTTTATGATAAAATTATATTAATTTTCTTTAAGTTTATCTATTATTGATAATAATAAAACTTGGCTAATTTATATAGCGCCATTTTTGTGAAATATTATCTAGATAGTAAACACGAAACTTCAATTGAATTTTTAATAAATGACAAAATCAACAACAAATTAATAAATACACTTTTTTAGAGATTTTAATTTGAAAACAAAACGTCGGATAATTGGTATGATGTCATGTTAGATCTTTTTTAAGTGAGCGTTTGGCCAGCCCAATAATATTGGGATCCCCTTTTGTAAGAATAAAATATATTATAGTTAGGAGGGCCGAGGGAGCCAGGGAGAGGGCACGGTGCGGGGGAACGCGAACCGTCGTTCAGTTGAGCCGGCTCACTGAGCCGGATCTTTACAGACAGCTGATCTAGTGATCCGGATCCCTAAACTGAGCCGCTTTGCCCACTACTAACGCATATAGATATGTTTGCATATGAAAAAGATCAAAGTATCTATTAAATTATTTCTAGAATCTTGACACAAATTCCATTTGACAAAAACAACACACTTGACAATGTCGATGTTTTTACACGATTTTCAATCACAGAAACCAACTACTTTTGACAAGAGTATATTCTAAAAAGGGTTTCAATACTTATTCCCATAAAAGCGTTAACTTCGGAAGTTAAAAACCGTTGGGTTTTCTTTGCGTTATATGCCAAAATAGTCGAGCATTAAACAGTGGCCTTTTAGATTTAACATCTCCGCCAAGTTTTTTGACAGCTGTCACTTCAAATATTCAACGGTCAAAAATTGATTGAAGTTTCACTTGAAGCGTGATCAATCAGACACGTATTCTATTCTATTCGTAAAACCTAGAAAATAAAACCCATGTCGATTCAATTTATAATGACTTCGATATTTGATTTTTGCGTTCGATAAAATTCTGCTCAACAAACTTCATTAGACAGGTATAAAAGGCAAACTACTGGATTGTAGACTTGTAGAGATTACTGTTGTGACCGCTTTGAATGAACTACTTCAAAGAACTACTTCTTTTGGCAACAATTCCTACTTCATTCATTGTTAATTGAACAAATACTTCAATTGAAGTTAATAGTTCATATTAGCGTTCACTCATTTCAATAACTTTGTTTCATTGAACAAAATACTTCAATTGAAGGTAATAGCTCATTTAAGCGTTCATTCATGTCAATAACTTCGTTTCATCGACTAGTACGTGCTTTTTCGGCAAGGAACCGGTTTCAAAAAGAACTGAACAAATAACCGGATAAATTCAAATCTCTTTTTTGCAAGTCCGACTTCAATTGAAGCGTTCACTGCGAAGGGTTCATTTTAAGGAACTAGCAATTCGTGAAGCATTCACAAAACATTGAAATTTTTCCTAACGCTAGTAGAGATGGTCGATATAAGCGTTGTGACCGATTTGAAAGAACTACTTCAAAGAACTACTTCTTTTGGCAACAGTTTGTACTTCATTCATTTTTCATTGAACAAATACTTCAATTGAAGTCGGTAGTTCATTATAGCGTTCATTCAGTTTAATAACTTCATTTCATTGAAAAAATATTTCAATTGAAGGTGGTAGTTCATTTTAGCCTTCATTCATTTGATTAACCTCTTTCCATTGAAAGAAGTTCTTTTCAGTTTTTAAACTCTACCGACTAGCATGTGTTTTTTCGGCGAGGAACCAGTTACAGTTCTTTTGGTTTTCAAAACTCTACCGACTAGTACGTGCTTTTTCGGCGAGGAACCGGTCCCAAAAAGAACTGAATAAACAAGCGGATAAATCCAAATCTCTTTTTTCGCGAGTTCGACTTCAATTGAAGGGTTTACTTAGAAGAGTTCATTTTAAAGAATTAACAATTCGTGAAGCATTCACATAAACATTGAAGTTTTTCCCAACGCTAGTCGATATCCCTGTCCCGGTCAAAAGTAACCGGTTCCAAGCCGGTCACTGGAACCCTCGATATTATTTCTCGGAGGAACCGGTTCCTAATTTTCGCAAATAAAAATATCCTATTTCCGTTCTTTTTTTGGTGAGGAATAGGTTCCAGTTCTTTTCGTTTTCAGAATTTTCTAGCAACTTCCCTCTCCTCCATGAAAGTTTTTTTTTTGGCGATGAGAATTATTTTTCCCATATAATAAAATAATTTTCTCGGAGGAACTTTTCTGGCACCAGGAACCGGTTCCAAAAAGAACTGGATAAATAACCGGTATCTGGAACCGCAGGTACACTGAATACTGATATCGACTTTTTCTACCGGATTGGATAACGAGTTACTTTACCAATAGATTTTTCCAAATTAAAATAACCCTAACCTTTTATATAAATTTGCAGCATCTAGCGGTGTACCACAAGGGTCACATTGAGGCCCAATTTTGTTTTTCTCTTTATCAATGACATTGTTAATATTGCCGACGATTTGAAAATCTTTAAACTCACTCAAACTTATGATGGCTGTATGTGCATTCAACATAATTTAATCAAATTGCAAGATTGGTGGAACCTCAATAAACTTTACTTAAACGTAAGTAAATGCAATATAATTCGTTTTATCAGAACTAATCAGCCATTCGATGACCAATATAATCTTAACAATACTCTCCTTACTCCTGTCGATGAAATCAATGATTTTGGCATCATTTTAGATACTAAATTCAAATTGGTTTTACATACCAACTCAATTAAAACCAAAGGACTTGGCTTCATTCTTAGAAATGCCAGAGACTTTAGGAATATTTCTACACTCGAAATATTGTATTTATCTTTGGTTTGTAGTCAAGTGGAATATAATTCTTCCATCTGGTCCCCTAACTATAAAATCCACTCCGACTCCATCGAAAAAATTCAACATAAGTTTCTTACATATGGAAACTATGAAATATACTATAAACTCTTACATATAAACTTAATCTTCCCATTGAAAATATTAACTTTAAACTACTTGATGAAAGATTTACATTTTTCAAAACTTTCAGATCGAAGAATCATTTTTGACTTGACTTTTATTTATAAAATTGTCAGTGGTATTATAGACAGCCCTGATTTATTGAACCTTATTTCCTTTCACATACCAACGAGAACTACTCGATCCATAATTTAATTTAGTTGTTACAATAACATCAGGACTGAGTCTTTCAGATAATCGCTTGTACCTAGATTGCTTGTAATTGGTAATACATGCGCAGAGATGACCAATGTATTTAACTGCACGGAATGTAGATACAAGAAGGTTATAACATCATATATATTATTTTAATCAATAATATTTTTATGTATTTAAACACTATTTTTTTATTATTTTGATTGTGCATATAATTCTCATTTTTCACTGTCAATTGTAAACCTTTAATGTAAAAAACCTCTCGGGCTTATACAATAAAAAAAAATACTAATAAAGATCTTTGGAAACCGCATTTTTAATTGAGTCATAATATAAATATACTTTTTTTCTAAACCGGTTTGAATAAATGAAAGTTAATTTATTTTTAACTTTATTAATGTAATTAGAAATCAATCTTAATTATTTGGTAATTTGTATCTAAAAATATCAATTTACATAATGTTTCATTTTTTATTTTAAAGTATTGAAAAAATAATAGATCAAATATTAATAATTTGATGTTAAGTCCAATAATAGGTAGAAAAATGCTGAATTATTATTTTCAACACAAAAATTGTTTAAATAAATGTGGATTGACAAAATTTTTGCTGCAAAAAATATAAAATTGTAGCAAGAGATGAAGTTATAAATGCTATTACAAAACTTAGGATAAAATAAATTTGACACCCCAAAGTATAAAAGCGTATTTAACATAGGATTTCAAAATACACAACCCCACTTCAATTATGGTCAATGAATACATGCAATAAAATACATTCTATGAATCCTAATGTCAATTGTTGTATTCGATACATACAGTGTTTCTCACAATAGTTTGTCCAACGTATAAAGTCCTCTGTGCATTATTACACTAACTATCAATTTGGATTTAATCACTCTCCTCAACCATCGGGGTTTTGAAGATATGAAAGTCAATATATACTACGTAAGAGGGGTCGATGTGATATAACATGAATGCCTACCTTCTTGTAGTCCTACAGCACAGGCCAATAATGCCGCCATGGACACTATCTCTTTGAAAAAACGCATTTCGAAACTTTTTACACAAGTGAACAACTCAAAAGTTGGTAACAAAATTGCGATGCAAAGACTTCAGTTACTTCCTTTATATCAGCAAAAGTTATCAGTCATGTGATTGTGTGGGTCAGAAGCAGGGCCGGATCCATCATAGGTTCAAACTGTGCTAAACACATAGGCGTCATCTCTGAAGGGGCGCCGTGAAAATAAATATCTTAAATTGACTTTAAATATTCCCAAAATCGTATTTAAAAAATCCCGAAATCGTTTTAAAATGACCCATTTCGTGAAATAATTATGTTTTCTATTGCGCTGGCAACATCACTGTATATTCAACGATTATCGAAAATGTATATAAAAAGTTTTTTTGTCACGTAATTTTTTTACGAATTATATAATAGTTATTTTTACGTTACGTCTGTTTTTCTATGATGTTTCATACGTTGAAATTAATGCAATCCAAAGTCTCTAACCAGACAGAATGCCCGTTTTTTTCTTCCCGGCAATTGAAATGAACCGTTAGAGATATTACATATTATGCTTGTCCCGGTGACTTTTTCCCGTTTGATTTTTCAGAATTTGTTCAAAGAAATTTTTTTTTGCGCTTTTTTATCGTGCGATACCTCGGTAAAATAAAAATATATGGAAATGAAATTACATATCTCCGCTTTTATCTTTTTTTCGATGACTATTGGTAACTGGTTCCAAAAGTATTTCCTGATAGTGACAGCACATTTCAGATATTAACATCACTACCGTACAGATCAGCTGCTCTGTTTATCCTTTTGCGTTATACAAAAACGATCTTTGAAGACAGTTTCTTTAAAGTGCACCCCCTCCTCTCTTTTTTTTGACACATAATTAAACATTCCAAAATTGCTTTCCAAATTTACGATTTGTGACAAATGCTCCGATCATTCAATCCTGAACTAGCCAAAGCACTATTTACTAGAGATATAGGAAATATCCGAGATCTTAACTTCAGCTCTTCATACAGATCAACGTTACGTTTTAAATTTTGCGAGCTGGACAGTTTTTTTAGGTTAGTTATCAACAATAGAAATAATTGAAATCGAAGACAACAAAAATCACCTCAAAGGCGCTGTAACTAACACAAATGAATCATAAAACACTAGTATAACCTCAAAACACCTAAAGGCACACAGTGATACATAATTCGACAGCTTTCAAATGATAGATGTCAAATATCAAATGTCAACAGACCACAGGAACCCTGAGGAAACCCCGATTCAAGAAAATTCCCCGAATAACAATGACAAATCCAACTTTATGAATTCATACGAGAATGAACTGTAAAGTAACCATCGTAAGAGTTTCTTCTCGTATAATAAGATTTTAGTCTTACGTCAGAACAGCTGCGTCTTAGGGATGTAACATCTAAAATCGGCCGTCACTACTTTTAAAACCAGTTACAAATAGCTATAGGAAAAAGTCGATAGCGGAGATGAGGGATTTCATTTTTTTAAGGTTAGCTAAGTATCACATCGTTGAAAAATAAACTCCAAAAAATATTTATGTAAACGAATTCTGAAGAACCAAATAAGCGCAAAGTCACCGGTACAATGTCGCCGGGACAAAAATATGTTCCATCTCCAATGGTGCATTTACACTGTTGTATAAAAACAACGGGCACGGTGATTGGTTGGAGACTTTGCTTCTTAGAACTTTAACGTACAACACTCCATAGAAAAACAGACTTTTCGTTCAAATAATCACTATGCAATACGTAAAAAAATCACCACGGATGGTTGATATCAGAAATTTGGTGTCACTGCAGTTTCAGCTACCGGTGACTGGCGAGGAACCGGTTATTAATCTTTAAGAATATCCTCCATCTCCAGGACTTACTGCACAGGGCGGGAGAAGTCGTGAAGCCAGCCCTGGTCAATGCATTAACCCAAATACGTATTCCAGGTAAATACGTGGATGTTATTATCTGCGCCCGATAGACGTATTCATAGCGACCCCGTAGCGAGCGGATATTTGCACTCGCTTTACTCCAAAACAATAACTTCAATCGACTCCAAATATGGCTTGTGCAATAACCCAGCGAGCAAAAGATTGAACCCGAGACGTCTGGGTGGGAACCCATCGCTTTTGACCACTCGGCCACTACCGGTCATCCAGTCGATCCTGTCGTGTTCATTGTTCATCTCAGGGGCGCAATCGGTACTAGATGTCGTGGAACCGGCCCTGTTCATTCCGCAACAAGTAAGATGACATTGGGGATGCTGAGGGCACACACACACGCCCAGAACATCATTCTATCGTGCAGTTGTTTTACATTTGATATCAACATAACGACCCCTTGGAATAACAAGGTTCCATCTGACACCGTTTACGCGATAAAACGCTATTGCCATGTTTATAATATATGTAGCAAATAATACAGGGGTATGATAATTTATGTTTGCATTTTATTCAAGATTAATTTTCTTTCAAAGAGGAGTTTTGGTGAACAATGTTACGTTATTTCATGAACAAAAATCATTTGCACGCATAGAGATATGTTTGCATATGAAAAATATCAATGTATTTATTAAATTATTTCTAGAATCTTGATACAAATTCCAGTTGACAAAAAAAAAAACTTTTGCTATGTCGATGTTTTTACACGATTTTCAATCACAGAAACCAACTACTTCTGACAATAGTATATTCTAAAAAGGGTTTCAAAACTTATTCCGATAAAAGCGTTAACTTCGGAAGTTTAAAACCGTTGGGTTTTCTTTGCGTTATATGCCAAAATAATTGAACATTAAACAGTGGCCTTCAAGATTTTTAACATCTCCGCAAAGTTTTTTGACAGCTGTCACTTCAAATATTCAACGGTCAAAAATTGATTGAAGTTTCACTTGAAGCGTGATCAAACAGACACGTATTCTTTTCTATTCGTGAAACCTAGAAAATAAAACCCATGTCGATTCAATTTATAACGACTTCGATTTTTGATTTTTGCGTTCGATAAAATTCTGCTCAACAAACTTCATTGGATAGGTATAGAAGGCAAACTACTGGTTTGTAGAGATTAGCGTTGTGATCGCTTTGAAAAAACTATTTCAAAGAACTACTTCTTTAGAACAGTTTCTACTTCATTCATTGTTCATTGAACAAATACTTCAATTAAAGTTAATAGTTCATATTAGCGTTCACTCATTTCAATAACTTCGTTTCATTGAACAAATCTTCAATCGAAGTTGATAGTTCATTTTAGCGTTCATTCATGTCAATAACTTCGTTTCATCGACTAGTACGTCCTTTTTCGGCAAGGAGCCGGTTTAAAAAAAAACTGAACAAATAACCGGATAAATTCAAATCTCTTTTTTTGCATGTTCGACTTCAATTGAAGTGTTCACTGGGAAGGGTTCATTTTAAAGAACTAGCAGTTCGTGAAGCATTAAAAAAATATTGACGTTTTTCCCAACGCTAGTAGAGATGGTCGATATTCCTGTCCCGGTTAAAAGTAACCGGTTCCAGGTCGGTCACTGGAACCCTCGACATTATTTCTCGGAGGAACCGGTTCCTAATTTTCGCAAATATAAAAATATCCCATTTCCGTTCTTTTTTTGGTGAGGAATCGGTTCCAGTTCTTTTCGTTTTCAGAATTTTCCAGCAACTCCCCTCCCCTCTATGAAAGTTTTTTTTTTGCGGTGAGAATTATTTTTCCTATGTAATAAAATAATTTTCTCGGAGGAACTTTTCTGGCACCAGGAACCGGTTCCAAAAACAACTGGATAAATAACCGGTATCTGGAACCGCAGGTACACTGAATACTGATATCGACCATCTCCACTGGATTGGATAACGAGTTACCTTACCAATAGATTTTTCCAAATTAAAATAACGCTAACCTTTCATATAAATTTGCAGCATCTAGCGGTGTACCACAAGGGTCACATTTAGGTCCAATTTTGTTTTTACTCTTTATCAATGACGTTATAAATATTTTTGATGATAATGTTAATATTTTACTCAATACTCTCCTTACTCCTGTCGATGAAATCAATGATGTTTTGGATGATTTTAGATACTAAATTCAAATTGGTTTTACATACCAACTCAATTACAACCAAAGGACTTGGCGTTATTCTCAGAAATGCCAGAGACTTTAGCAATATTTCTACACTCAAAATATTGTATTTATCTTTAGTTTGTAGTCAAGTGGAATATAATTCTTTTCCATCTGGTCCCCTAACTATAAAATCCACTTCAACTCCATCGAAAAAATTCAATATAAATTTCGTAGATATGTAAACTATAAACCTAATCTTCCCATTGAAAATATTAATTATAACTACTTGATGAAAGATTAACATTTTTATTAGACTTTCAGATCGAAGAATTATTTTTGACTTGACTTTTTAATTTATAAAATTGTCAATGGTATTATAGACAGCCCTGATTTATTGAACCTTATTTCATTTCACATACCAACGAGAACTACTCAATCCATAATTTAATTTAGTTGTACAATAACATCAGGACTGAGTCTTTCAGATACTCGCTTCTACCTAGATTGCGTGTTATTGGTAATACATACGCAAAGATGACAAATGTATTTAACTGCACGGAATGTAGATACAAGAAGGCTATAACATCAAATATATTTAATCAATAATATTTTTCATGTATTTACACACTATTTTTAAATACTCTACAACTATTTTTTTATTTTTATTTTGATTGTGCATATAATTCTCATTTTTTCACTGTCGAATTGTAAACCTTTAATGTAAAAAGACCTCTCGGGCTTATACAGAAAAAACATAGATATAAAGATCTTGGGAAACCGCATTTTTAATTGAGTCATTATATAAATATACTCTTTTTTTTTTCTAAGCCGGTTTGAATAAATGAAAGTTAATTTATTTTTAAACTTTATTAATGTAATTAGAAATCAATCTTAATTATTTGGTAATTTGAATCTAAAAATATCAATTTTATAAAATGTTTCATTTTTATTTTAAAGTATTGAAAAAATAATAGATCAAATATTTATTAATTTAATGTTTAGTCCAATAATAGGTAGAAAAATGCCGAATTATTATTTTCAACACAAAAATTGGTTGAATAAATGTGGATTGACAAAATTTTTGCTGCAAAAAATATAAAATTGTAGCAAGAGATGAAGTTATAAATGCTATTAAAAAACTTAAGATAAAATAAATTTGACACCCCAAAGTATAAAAGCGTATTTAACATAGGATTTCAAAATACACAACCCCACTTCAATTATGGTCAATAATACATACAATGAAATACATTCTATGAATCCTAATGTAAAGTGTCGTATTTGATACATACAGTGTTTCTCACGATTGTTTGTCCAACGTATAAAGTCCTCTGTGCATTATTACTAATGTAAAGTAAGTATTAGTTAATATAAAATACGTAAGAGGGGTCGATGTGATATAACATGAATGCCTACCTTCCTGTAGTCCTACAGCACAGGCCAATAATACCGCCATGGACACTATCTCTTTGAAAAACGCATTTCGAAACTTTTTACACTAGTGAACAACTCAAAAGTTGGTAACAAATTGCGACCGCAAAGACTTCAGTTAGTTCCTTTATATCAGTAAAAGTTTTTAGTCATGTGATTGTGTGGGTCAGAAGCAGTGCCGGATCCACCATAGGTTCAAACTGTGCTAAACACAGAGGCGCCATCTCTGAAGGGGCGCCGCGAAAATAAATATCTTAAATTGACTTTAAATATTCCCTATTGTAAGAGTTTCTTTTCGTATGGTAAAATTTTAGTCTTACGTCAGAACTGCTTCATCTTAGAGATGTAACATCTAAAATCGGCTGTCGCTACTTTTGAAACCAGTTACAAATAGCCATAGGAAAAAAAGTCGATAGCGGAGATGAGGGATTTCATTTTTTTTTATGTTAGCTAAGAATCACATCGTTGAAAAATAAACTCCAAAAAATACTAATGTAAACGAATTCTGAAGAACCAAATAAGCGAAAAGTCACCGGTACAATGTCGCCGGGACAAAAATATGTACCATCTCCAATGGTGCATTTCTACTGTTGTTTGAAAACAACGGGCACGGTGATTGGTTGTAGACTTTGCTTCACAGAACTTTAACGTATAACACTCCATAGAAAAACAGGCTTTGCGTTCAAATAATCACTATGCAATACGTAAAAAATCTCTACGGATGGTTGATATCGGAAATTTGGTGTCACTGCGGTTTCAGCTACCGGTGACTGGCGAGGAACCGGTTATTTATCCTTAAGAATATCCTCCATCTCCAGGACTTACTGCACAGGGCGCGAGATGTCGCGGAACTCTGACTCCAAATGTGGCTTGTGCAATGACCCAGCGAGCAGAAGATTGAACCCGAGACGTCTGGGTGGGAACCCATAGCTTCTGACCACTCGGCCACTACCGGCCCTGTTCATTCCGCAACAAGTAAGATGACATTGGGGATGCTGAGGGCACACAAACACGCCCAGAACATCATTCTATCGTGTAGTTGTTTTACATTTGATATCAACATAACGACCCTTTGGAATAACGAGGATCCATCTGACACCGTCAAAGTTACGCGATAATAAATTCTAACTAGTCTCCATTATCGCACGACATTGATAGCCTCGTGTTAAGTCTGCAAATGGCCCCGATAACTGCAGATAACTGCAGTAACGCAACAATTAAATCTATAAAACGCACATAATCACGCCATTGATTGCGTAACTTGTTGTATAACCCTAAAAAGTCCGTAATCGTCGTATTCAAACACAATTAGGAGCCAAAAAATATTCCGCCAATCTGGCCAGAAGGTAACTAACTGCTTGTGGCCTCACAGGTTAAGTTCCTGGGACATATCCTTACAGAAGATTTGAGCGATATTGAAGATATGGAACGACAAAGAAGAGCTATAAATATACCGGCCGGAATGCTCTCAAGGCGGTTCTACCACTACCACTGTAGTGACGATGTCAGGAAACTGCTCTTTAAGACGTACTGCACTGCCCTATATACATCTGAGCTGTGGACACAGTACCCAACAGCGCAATGGAACAAGTTGAGGGTTTGCTACAACAATTCCTATAGGCAACTTCTGCAACTTCCAAGATTCTGCAGTGCCTCTACAATGTTCACCGAAGGGAGGGTGCACTGATTCCCTACTTGGAGGGTGCACTTCGCCACCGACTAGCCAGCTTCTGTTGGAGGACACGGAATTCAACCAACGTCATTGTCACGGCTGCATCTGAATGGCTCAGCTCTCCTCTCAACGAGCGATGGATGCAGATGATGCGGAGACCACCTTGAAGCACGCTCGATTAAAATGACATTCACTACTAAGAGGGACAACTTATTCAGCTAGCGTTTGGATGGATCGAGTTTGAATCCCACTGCGGGATCCGTACCCATTTTTAGCAGATATTGGCTCCATCAATCTTAACGCTACCAGAATGTACTCCCTCTTGATGGCATTCTGCAGAAATAAGAACAAATATCCTCCATTAATATTTCAATTTCAATTTATGTTTATATTTCTTTTTTATTATTTTTATGTGTATTACAACTTTTATATTATTATTATTATTACTATGTATTATTATCAATTATGGAAGGTATTGCATTGCACTTCTCCTGCATACCTTCTGGAATAAACTTTATTATTATTATTATAACACCACAATTATAAAAGTTGAATCTGAAATAGTATCTTCCTTATAAATGTAAAGCGGCTAACTTGGCTCCAAGACACAAACCAGGATCCCTTTGTGAGGCAGACAACTGCAGACCGACTCCCGCAACTTCGCAATTATCTTAGATTTTAGAAAAATGTATAAAAAACGAATCAAACGCCCGCCCATCAGCTAACCAATATGGCTTCACAACTAAGCTCAGGGCGGCTGTCCAATTTCAAAACCTAGCAAGTTCTAGACTAGAAAATTCTCAGGAATGCCAAAAAGCATATTCACGCTTAGCCTAAGTTCTTCCAAACACAATTTGAATTTTTTGAATGTTGATAATCTTGTGGATACCCAGATGTACAGGTTAAACCTTTTGAATTATGATTATGATTAATTTTGCTTGTTTTATGCATGGACATAAAATCCTAAGCACGTCATACTCATACAAAACTAAACGAAAAAGCGTAGCACCCTTCTGTTTTCAGTTTCAACCGCTTGTAAAAAGTTTTTCTCTCTTACTGAGCAAGCGGCCAAGTAGAGTACGACGTACGAATACGGTTGTTTTCCACACACTTATGTATTTCTGCATGCGCTATCTCACTTTTCTTTTGTATTTGCAACGTAGCTGAACACCTTCTGAGTATTGTATTTATTAAAATAATAAGTGATTTGTGGGTACTTATGAGTGGAAAGAAACTCCATGAGATATGTTTTTTTGTTTGCGAATGATTTTTACACCTCTGAACGGCACAGGAAGGCATTTTTTGTCAGAAAAGTGACAGCTGGTGACAGCTTGTCTGTCGAACGAATGTATGAGTGATACTAAACGTAGTAAATTTCAGGTATGTCTCTCGGACTCGGTTTAGTGCAACCACGCGCGTTGTCTCAGTAACGTATCTACATTATTTTATTAATGTAACGTTTTATGGCACTTACTGATTTTTATTTTGTTTTATTTATCACATTATTTTTTTGAAACAATTTCAAAACCTAGCACGTGTTCAGTCTCGGATTTTAAATTTGTATTTTTATCATTAAATTGATTGAATAACTATTTTAAAATCTAGTCTGAACACTAACCGTGCTCTAAAATGGTACCTATAAGGATATGGTTAGTAAAAACACGATTTTGTAAAATTGTTTACATTAAGAATGAACAATAATAGGTAAATAAACACAACCTTCTATTATTTCTAATTTTGAAACTGTTAATTCGTGGTGGAATTCCATTTTAATGATTTAATAAAACAAATTTTTAACTTTATTCCACTTTTATTTTTTGACTGGACCGGTTTATCCAGTTTACTATGGAAATGGGAGGAAACAAAATTAACTTTTTAGACATAGGTATCGAAATCAACAATAATAAATTAGAATTTTCCAAATATAGAAAACCAGCATATAGTGATAATATCATACTCAATACATCTAGACATCACATCTCACACAAATTATCGGTATTCCATTCACTCATTCACAGACTTTTACACGTACCCTTAAATTGTATTAATTTTAATAATGAACTTAATGTTATTAAAAATATTGCCAACAATAATGGATATAGTAGCGGAACAATTAATAATTTAATAAAGAAAAAATAAAAAATACAAACAATAAAACTAATATCACAAGGCCTGACAAAAAAATGACAAAGTTCTCACCAAACAATGGGCAAAAATCCCATACATTGGCGAATTATCCACTAAAATCTCTAGAATTACAAGTAATGATAAATATAGAACAGCCTTTTACAATGTAAATTCCTTAGGAAAAAATTTGATCAACAATAAAGACAAGAGAGAAAAACTAGATAACTCAGGGGTTTATCAAGTAAATTGCTCTAATTGCCCGTCACAGTACATAGGCCAAACGGGTAGAGCGTCCAAAACACGCATAAAAGAACATTTCACCAATTGGGTTAACGATAAAGGTGAACTTTCGAACGTTGCATTGCACCTACTAGATAACAAACACTCGTTTGACAAACACAGAGATGTTAAAGTCCTACACACATGCGTGAAAGGACAAAAATTAGACAGACTAGAATCAATGGAAATAACCCGTCTAACTAAAAAAGTTGACCCACAATTTGTCATGAATTAAACAACTAGAATCTTTTGCTAAGTCTCCGCTATTATACCCATTATAATTTCATCACCCGATCCAATGTAATAATGTATATTTCTAACTTAAAACATATCACAATGTAGATGCACTTAAAAATTCCAAACAATCATAGGTAATAACAATAAATGTAAGTTATTACCCAAGTGCATAGCACTTAAAAATTCCTTGATACCGAGAAATTATATAATAATCGAAGTTATCTACTCTAACAGTGCATATTGAATAGAATCATAAAACTAATTATACCATAATGCTGGGAGTAACCCAATAATTAGAAAATTATGTTGTACATCTGGACATCACAATTAAGATGGGAAAATCTAAAGTAAACTCATTAACAATCAGTATTCACCAACCTTTCATTGTATAAATACATTGTCAATTCATATTTATAGAAATGCAACTGTAACCCATCTTAAATATTGAATAAAATAAATAAATATTCCAGATAGATATATAAAATAATAATAGCAATAAATTAAAAGTAGCTTTTACCCTGTAACTATTAAAATCATGCAACAATACTGATGAAAATAATTAAAGTAAAATCATTTTTTACTACCCCTGACATCCCCAAAAATAGTATATAAGCCGCAGGTTAACAACAACTTGTACTAGTCTGAAGATGGCCGTCATAGGCTGAAACCGGTCCAGTCAAAAAATAAAAGTGGAATAAAGTTAAAAATTTGTTTTATTAAATCATTACAACCTTCTATGTATATGTTGGCATCGCTTAGGATTGTTTAATGCCAAAACATTGTTACCTAAGTCCGCATCTATACCTAACAGCATCTACGCAAACTGTATCCTCAACAGTACCGTAATTATCCCGGGAATGTCATTTCGAGGTGAAACTATATCTCCATTGCTAGATGCACCAGAAGTGTTTGCAACATGCTCATAGTCTGGGCCGGCCTAAAGAATCATCGCCATTTTCCTCGGATGACGATATATGTAAATCTTAATACAACACGTTATTTCTCTGTAATAGTGTAGGATTATAAAGCACAGGTTCGCCGTCGTCAGTTCAAATTACAGTTGGTAGGATCGGAGTTAAAACATTATCGCGTATATTTGTCTCGGCACAAACTTGGGTTCATTTTTCCTTTTTTTTTAAATTTTCATCTTCTTTCTAAAAAGATAATTTCCATTTAACCTTTGTGTGACTGAAAAGGTACCCGGGTACCCTCTTCGGTTTTCAACATAGATTTTTTTAATGTTCCAGTAAGTCTAACCGACTGAAACTTCCTGTCTTCTCCACAACAGTGGAAATGAACAATTGAACAAAACCGTTGGATATGTGGAGGGTGGTGTGTTTAGAGTAAAACGAATAAGTATAAATTTTAACTTCCGGATGACTGAAAGAGTACCCGGGTCCCCTCGTGTTTTATATGATTTTTTTAAGCTTTTCCGTATTTATGGATCATTTTATCTTATTTTAAATGATAAATGTGATGTACTGTTGTGTTCAAAGTACATCACCTGTATCCTTAATACTATTTTTAATCATCTATTTAATTAAAAACCCCAAGAATAGATGGTACTGGGTGAAATTCCTATCCACTTCTCCAAGTGTTGAACTGAGTCGAAATGTATTTGTCATAAAAGTGGTCCAGCAAACTTCAGCAAACGATACCCTGTAAAAGAAACCTTCATATCTTAGATGAATTAAATAATGTAGATACGTTACTGAGACAACGCGCCTGGTTGCACTTCACCAAGTCAACGAGGCATACCTTCGAAACACGCTTCAAATAGCTATCTCTTCCGCACACACATATTCTTTGAATGGCTATCCTTTTCATACGCGGGTGAAACATTTAGTGGTGCAACATTAGTGGTGCTACATTTCTCGTAAGATTTGTATGAATATGACGTGTCTTGTATTTAATGTCTATGCTTCATATCAATTTTAAAAAGGTGTTATTTTCTTCAGTCACATAAAGGTTAGTATATTGAACGAATCGTATTTGCATAGGTAATCTGCTTTGAACGTGTCACAAAATAATATCGCTTGGGATCGACAAATAAAAGTGTATTTCTTATCAATACTAAACTCGATATTAAAGAAAACTAACTCCAGTTCTATTAATTAATTATCTAAATTTAAGCGAAGCTAGAAAGAGGTTTACAAACGATTTTTATTCTCTATTATTTTACATTTTTTTTCTATTTTTTCTCACTTTGTATTATTCACCACTTCAGTAGTAAGATTCACCATGAACTTTCCCCTCCTCAATGTATTTGATGCACTACTAGTCATTATTTAAAAAAATGATGCTTTAACTCAGAACAATAATATACAAGAGAGAGCGCTGCTGTAGTCAGTTTTGATGAGTTTTGCCGGACTCGGCTAGACCTGGGCGTGGCTAGGACTAGGGCTAGGGTATTTACAAATCCATTCATAGCACATGTCGACATAATGTTTTTGTTTATTCGTACAACTGTAATACTGTATACTGTGAAAAAGTGGTTTTACTAATAAACAAAACCGATTTGTGCTATAAATGCATGTAAAAATAAATCCAAAAAGGGTGTTAAAGGATATGCAGTATATAAAGTGTATAATACTAAGTATATAAAGACATTATATTGACTGTAAACTTACGTTATTATTTAGTCAAACGTTGTGCCATTCGTTTTGTAAGATATTCTGAATCTATAATTCATTTAGTAATATTTTTGATATCGTTTTGTTATGCGAACGCTTTTAAGGGTTATATCCTATATTTTTTGTTTGTAAAAGGGTTGTGTCTATGAAAACCCTAGCCAAAACCTGTTCATAGTTGTCAGGAAAAAGTCATAATAACTGAAAAAGTGTGTCTTTGAAAACCCTAGCCAAACCTTGTTCAGAGTAGTCAGGCAAAAGTCATAATAACTGACTACACTGCCTTGGATAGGTAGGTCTCTATGTACATTGTTACTCTAAGGCTTGTTCCGACAGTCGTATCCTTAGTACTCTAAGGTCATATTGTACCTACGTCAGCAGATCTTGGGGCAGCGCTACTCAAACTTTTTGGTTTTCAAATTTTTATTTTTATTCCGCTATCTGATAAATTATTGAGTACTCACAATCAAAAAATAAATTCCGTGGGGTTTTCGGAAATGTGCGTTTGTTATTTATACTAGCAAATTTTTAAATCTCTAAAAATACACAGTACATGTGACCTTGACAAAATTAACAAGAAAGTTATAAAAATATAACAAATTTAATATATCTGGCCCATAATAATAATAAATAAAAAATGCAAATTATAAATATGCAGCCCATCTCTTGGAGGAAAACCACGCCCCGCTTGCTAATAACGAGCCAACGACTTTACGCATTGAAAGTGGCGTTGGAAAAACTTCAATGTTGTGTAAATGCTTCACGAACTGCTAGTTCTTTAAAATAAACTCTTCGCAGTGAACACTTCAATTGAAGTCGAACTCGTTAAAAAGAGATTTGAATTTAATTTGGCGAGGGACCGGTTATTTGTCCAGTTCTTTTTGGAACTGGTTCCTGGAGGTATTTTCGAAAACAACTAGCGAACCGACAAAAGTTTCTCGCCAAAACAAAAGTGCTAGTCGGTAGAGATTTGAAAACGAAACGAACTGGAACCGGTTCCTCGCCCAAAAAAGCACGACAAAAATACGGACACCGGTTCCCTTTGATCGAAAAGTACTAGCGATTCAACTAAAAATTCCTCTCCAAAAAATAAGTTGAACTTCACTTGAAGTATTTGTTTACAGGCTTTGAAGTTCAACTTCGCAACTGACAGCTGCAAAATATAAATTAGTTCTTCATAACTTTGTAATCCAACTTCAAGTGAAATATTTGTTCAATGAAAAATTAATGAAGTTTGAACTGCTGGCAAAATGAAGTTGTTCTTTGAAGTAGTTCTTACGGAGCGGTTACAACGCTAATTAAAAGTAAGGTTTGAGATGCAATTTACTAGAGCAAATAGAAATAAATAAATGATCCAAAGATAACACTGTTTCCAGTCGTTTCCAGTTTCCAGGCCTCCATGGTCGAGTGGTAAGACGCTCAACTACGAATTCAAAGGTCGCGGGTTCAAACCCGGCGTGCGCCAATAACTTTTATTTGATTAATATGTGTCATAAAACATTTAATTCATATAAAAAGTATATTTGCGGCACGTTCCAGAGTGGTAGATACTCTAAGTATCGCCCTGGTGAAAGACCACCATTCAGAATCGAAACGTTGCTTGAAATGGCTTTAGCCGTGTTTGGTGACCAGATCTGAATAGTCAGATACTTCCCAACCTTCCTTTTCCCTATCTCCTTCCCCTCCCCACTTTAGCCTCTCAAAATACCCCTATTGGGGATGCCATAGTCTTATTGGCTCCAAACGGTTGGGAGCAGTCGAGACTCTTGTGCGGTATTCATATAAACAAAGTCGTAAGTGAAAGTTAGTATTTTGAAATGCAATACTTGTACTGAAGTTAAAATTATGTTTCGTAATTTAAATATGATGACAATCAAACAACACATAATATATAATACTTTACAAGCATATAAATTGCATGCTTCATCAATATCTGCAAAATACGTAATATAAATGTTTACATTATCTTCAGATAAATTGTTGTGATTATGGCCTTCCTAAGACTCAACTTACGTGCACACAAAACAGCGTGTTTCATACATGCCAAAAACTTTTCAGTAGCCTTCTAGAAGCCGCAGAGGAAGCCTCGAGTCCTGGCGCTTTTCTCAGGATATCTGCTGAAAAAATTGAAAAAAAAACATATGACTTGTATACATACCAAGATTATTACCAGTTAATTTTCTATCTATGTATTTAAAAGACTGTGTAAATTTACTTTATGTGCTTCGTTCCAATTCACGTTCATTCAAACATTGTGAAACGATGATCACTGAAATGTATTATTTCTTATTAGCTGTATGATGGAAAATGTGTTTGCATACGTTTAATAAACATTAAAAACCAAACAAAAAGTCCTCCCTAGTAGGCATTTCAAACCCGACCCACAACTAACAAGTCCGTAGTGAGATGACGTAAGGAACAATCGCCAACATTCGCCGTACAGAGTTTGAGGGCCACTGGCCATTCCGACCTGACGCGGCGAGGTCTTCTCAAGAGGCACCCAGCCGTCCAAACACTGGACCGAATGCTCCACAGATAACCTTTCAACTGGAAGATTGCTCTCGCACTGGAAAAACCCTCAAAACAATAATATACAAGAGAGAGCGCTGCTGTAGTCAGTTTTGATGAGTTTTCCGGACTCGGCTTGACCTGGGCGTGGCTAGAGCTGGGGCTAGGGTATTTATACATCCATTCATAGCACATGTCGAAATAATGATTTTTGTTTATTCGTATAACCACTTTTTCACAGTATTGTTATGAACGAAAATATAGCATATAACCTAAAAACCGTTGACTTATGTTCATTTATGTCGCATATCAAAACGTGTGGGCGGAGTCAACGGAGACGCGGGACACGAAGAACATTCTTACAATACTTTAAGGCGGTGTGATAATTTGGAAAATTTTGCTGTCTCTTTCTTTCTCACGGTGTACGACGTAAAAACCCGGAGAAAGTGATTTTTCCCAAATCTGTATAGGTTGGGTAAAAATAATTAGCTCTCTCTCCATATATCGTTACTTCAAAAGAAAACCCCAATGACACGTTGTTTACGCAGACACGGCTAAACTTAATTCAAGAAACGTTTCACCGGGGCGATACTGAGAGTATCTACTCTGGAAAGTGCCACAAAACGCTTTTATTATTTCGTATAAATTAAATGTGAAATAACAAATATTAATGAAATAAAATTTACTCGCACACGCCGAGATTCGAACCCGCAACCCTTGGATTCGTCGCTGAGGATCTTAACCGCTCGGCCACGAAGGTCGTCAACTATCGCGCATTATCAGAGCGCCTGCCTTCCTCGGGCAAACCCGACTACTTATTCCATTTACTTGCGCGTCGTAACAGATTCTCTATAGTGTCCAGTTTAACATTAAATACAGGTTTGTGTAACTACGCCGTATCTCCGCGGGGGAGGCAGAGAGGATGGACCGCCACACAGCACACTCTGCCTTGGCACACACTCCTTGCTTCATTCACATTCACACACACTCTTCTGTTATTCTAACTTGAATCTGCTTTCTTAGACAAACTGCCGCTTGTTGCGTTTTTTTATCTTTCAATTTACCTGACCCGTCTGGGACCTAGGAGTCGAAAGGCGATGCCAGTTTTATTTCAGATCGGCGGCAATCACACTTCTAGGGATTCCCTGTTCAGAGGCTTCCGAACGCGTGACATCTGGGTCCGTGGCCAAGGAGCTTAGCGCTCTTCCGCGAAGGTCGTCCAGTCTAAACAAGGAGTAGAATAATCTCCCTCTGCTTCTGACGCATCCGCAGAGAGACCGGTTATCAGGCGACCGTACAAAGGTCGAATATAATATGTTTATTTATTAACTCGTGTTTATAAATTATATTCTAAACGGGAAAAACCTATCCAATATAACTACCATCGCACGACTAACAGATGACGCGCGGGAAACAGAAGCGGAGATCGCCCGCAGATAAGACGGGCTGACGATCTGAAGAGAAGCAGGCTGGACGTGACTAGCTGACGTCATCTTTATCTCCGTAGGCTGATTCAAAACCAGATTTCATTTTGAGCTAATCCTAAAAAAAAAATACATTTTACAAAAACTAATATTTTTAAATTTCGTAACATCTTAAGAAATAATAAAAAATATGATTTTTGTACGTAACCTTAAAGTAACAATATACTAGAGACCTCACTTTGCGAAACGTTGAAGCCAGTTTTTGACCAAGGATGACCAAGGGGTGACGGCCTAAATACTGCGTATATCACTGACAAGGTTGTCACAAATTAAGTAAATTAGGTATTTTGTTGTGAGTAGGTAGTCGTAAATCATGAAGAATAATTAATGTTGTATATTTTTTATTTGTTCAAATATAAATTAATTTAGGTTTTTTAAATATTATTCATAAATAAAAATATAAACGAAAAAACATATCAGTTCATAACGTTTTATAATATATTTATATTATTATAAAATGAACTTCCGTTCCCTCAAGAAAATAGTTTATAAACAAAAGTAAAATTAAGAATCGTAGGGCGATAACAGATGTTGACTCATTGCCTCAACCTTGGAGTAGGAATATATGGAGAAAAAATTATATTTTTTAATCCAATCTATACAAATTTGCACTAAATCGTTTTTTTTGTTTGTTATGTTGGTACACATATGTTTATCATATGTTAGCATTATCAGCCATTTTGGATTACTGGTTTGTTTTTGACAACTGGAAAAGTTAGTCACGTTTTTGTGTGTTCTTAGATTTTTTACTTCTGAAAAAAATGGATCAAAGAATAAAATCCATGATTTGTTTTTCCACAACTCCAGGACGCTCATCGTCATTAACATCTTCTCGGCCTTCTGCAAAGCGCTTGTACCACTTATAAACACTTTTTGAGACAAAGTAGACCCGCCGAATGCCACAGTCAACATTTTAAGTGCGTCGGAGTACTTCATTCCATTTTCATTCATATTCTTCGATCCATTTTTTACAAAAGTAAAAAATCGAAGAACACACAAAAACGTGACTAACCTTTCCAGTTGTTTTGTCGAAACCACTAATCCGAAATGGCTGATAATGCTAACATATGATAAACATAGGAAAAAAAAATCGATAGTCGAATGTACACAGCCAGCGAAAATTCAAAATTCACCTTTTCTTTTGAACAGGCCTCGTATATATTTATACATTTGGTGCATATGAATTAGTATGTAAAACCAAGTAAAGAAGTCTGTGTTGTGCTGTGCCGCGGGTTTTATCGACATTTGATGGCACTTTTAGAGTTCCGGCGGAAGTTTGAAACCAGTGCTTAGTTTAATTGTGAAGCCATATTGCTTAGCTGGTGGGAGGTCATTGGATTCGTGTTTTATATATTTTTCTAAAATTTCAGACAATTGCAAAGTTGCGGGGGTCGGTCTGTAGTTGTCTGTTTTACTAAGGGATCCTGGTTTGTGTCTTAGAACCAAATTAGCCACCTTACATTTATAATGAAGTTACTATTTCTTTTGTGACTTTTAAAATGGTAGTGTAATGGCATAATTATGTTTGTTTTATTATAGATTTAATTGGAGCGTTACTTGGGTTATCGGGGCCATTTGCAAAGCTACTTTAGGGTTTATTATCGCGTAACTTTGCGGTGTCAGATGGAACCTTGTTATTCCAAGGGGCCGTTGTGTTGATATCAAAGGTCGTGACACGAAAACAACTAAACGATAGAATCGTGTTCTGAGCGTGTATGTGTGCCCTAAGCCACCTCAACGTCATCTTACTTCTTGCGATATTAATCAAACATTTTCTTTCCTCGTGGCTGAAGGGGGTGGGGCCCTTCAGCCTCGCAACCCACTGGCTCCTTGTATTTGGGGCTTTGAGATATGGAAATTGTGGTAATACCGCACAAGAGACAAGGATCTGTTGCGCAGCTGAAGGGAGAGAGAGGGTGGGAAAGAGGAAGAGGAAGTTTGAGAAGAACCTGGCTATTTAGATCTGGTGTCACCAAACACGGCTAGTGCCATTTCAAGCGACGTTTCAATTCGGAATGAGAGCACTTCGCCAGGGCGATACTGGGAGTATCTGCCACTCTGGAGCGTGCCGAAAATGCAAAGCTTCTGGCGTGCATTTTCAACTGGCGGCTGGTTAAATTAATTCCGAATGGATTTTTCTACTCAGAATGTGGATGAACCACGGACTCTGTTTTTACACAGTGGAATCGTTCCACGCAACACTGTATAAAAAAAGTGTACCAAAATAATAAGAAAAGAATGGTGCGTTGGTTTCCTTGTATAGAAATAAATTCAGGATAAGATTTCCCCCAGGACCATCAGACAATAGACGCACATTTGGTACGACGTGGCTTCACTCGCGAATCACTTGAGATATCAAGAGCCTGTCCCTGCGTTATGTTTACTGGCTACTTAGTTTGTTAGCCGCCACCTCCCTCGGGACGGAGGCGCACTCCTCCTGCGCGCACTGCTGACTAGTCTTGGACTTGAATATTCTTCATATGCAGAGTTCCTCAACATTATTTTACTGACTGTGTAACAATTCACTTCTTTATCAGAGGAATGTTTGTGTCTTTGTGTAGAGTGGAAACCCTGATCCATCTGGGCCTACCCAACGCAAGTCGAATGGCTTTTTTTTAAGGGTTTTGTAGTTTCTCTATGTGTGAGTGAGCTGCGTGTCCTCAAATGGGTGCAGCGTATGTGAAGCCCGGCCTTATGGTCGTCTTGTATAGGAGTAGTTTATTGTCCGCTGGTAATCGACTATTTCTACCTAGCATGAACTATAGTACAGATGTCACGTTGTTTGCTGTTTTAATTGTTGACTTCACGTGTTCGTCCCACGTGAGTTTGGAGTCTAATATTACTCGAGGTATTTCGTGGATTTTGAACAGTTTGATGTTTGGGGGCTCTTTGTGCCGTTTTAGAGTGAAGACAGTTGCGGCACTTTTTGAAGAATTGATTGAAATCCTCCATTTTTGCACCATTCTTGTGTGAGGATGGACTGGCGCTGTACTTACTTGTAGCAGTGGCCGCGACAGCTTGGAATGACATTAGTATCATCGGCTTATTGAGTGATTGTAAATTGTAAAGGTAAGATAGATTGTTGTCCACCTTGGGGGACCCCGGCTGTTAGAGGTCGTACTGACTAGCGACAGTGAGCACGTGAAAAGGGTGTAGCACCGTGTGTTTCGAAACCTCTTAAACAAAACCGTGTATAAAGAGAGCACAGTCGACTAGAAAAAAAAACACTAACTCGAGTTTTTTGCTCGAGACTTCACTTTGTGGAAATGTTCCCTTTAGGGACATATGAAAAAATTGAGGGTTTCAGCCGAAGGGTGGTATAACGGAGATGAAAAATAATCTTTATTTGTTTGTTTTATTTCTTGCATCATGAACCCTTCTCGACAATTGGTAAAAAAATTATAAAAAATGTAACTCGATTTCGCTTCCATAATTTGACAGTCAACTGACAACTGACAGTGTTTTTAAACGAGAAAAGATGTCAGGTTTGCGTAGTTTCGTTTTCCAAGTTGAGTAGCACCTCCTGTACAGATCGCCACTTCGCGAGACTTTTTATTCCGGGATCCTGGTTGCTCTTCACTAAATTTGTATTTTTCTTTTCGGAAATACTTGACAAGTTTTCTTTTTTGACAATTTCTAGAACAAGCTTGTATTTGGGTAACATATTAACTGGCCGAAATTCCTCTCTTGTTTGTAGTAATCACCTGCCTTTTTATTTTTTGCACAACGATCGTCCTTGACAGATTCCAATATTATTATTCATAACACTTGAAAAATTTTCCTGAAAATTTCAAATCTTATAATTGCTCTGACCCTGACAAAAACAAATATTTAGGTATTACAATAGACCGTCTTATTAAGTGCACTGAGCACATTACACAAACTGTAAAAAGAATACGTAAACTATATTACATTTTCCTAAAAATAAGAACCATTTTACAAAACCTTTATTACTAAAGACTTACTACGCACTGGCCCAATCAGTTCTGCCATACTAAATAATAGGCTGGGGAGGTGCGTATAAAACTAACTTTGCCCCACTTGAAAAAGTCCAAAGAAGACTAATAAAAATATAAAAAAAAATCAATTATATTACCCTACTGACGAATTATTTACAGAATTCAAAGTTTTAGATTTAAAAAAAAAAAAATAAAATGCATTACTTCAAGTCTACAAAGAAAAAAGCAATTTGAATTCAGTGAGCACCAGACCAAGAACATAAGGTTGAATAATTACCCCGAAACTCAACACAACAACAGCACAACATCATTATTCGTACTCAGGAATTAAGATATTCAACAAACTTCCCAAAGACATAATAGATGTACATAACCACGAAATATTAAAAAAAAACTCAAAATACACTTTTCAATAAAATAACCTAAAATGTATTATATTCATATGATATTCATTTTTAATCATAAAAAAACAATTTCAAGAAACCCATGATAGTACTTCTACCCTAAGCACGAGAATTTTCTCAATTAGGGAGGTAATTATCATTAACTAGAAACTAGACATTGTATATAAACTGAATTAATATTATACCTACTTAAATAAAAAAAATAAAAAAAAAGATCCAACGAACAAGGCATTTTCGTTGGGCGAGTTCTGAGCTGGGCCGGCTCCGCGCCACCTCGCGCCCTGTGCAGTGAGGGCCGATCGAGATGTGCTGGGAACATTATTTACTATCGGAGCAATTGGGTGGAAAAAAGTTCCACCTGACGCAAGTTTTTTAATTTGATTTTATTATTCGAGCTTACTTTTAAAATTCTGCGAGCCGGATTTTTTTTTTTTAAATATGTAGATTAATAGTACCGAATTGATCAATTTTATCAATAATGGAAATCGAAGTTAATGGAACTTCAGAATCTTCCTTTTTTATTTTGCACAATTTGAACCTATGGTGGATCCGGCCCTGCTTCTGACCCACATAATCCCACGACTGGTAACTCTTACTAATATAAAGGAAGTACCTGAAATCTGTCCATCGCAGTTTGTTACGAACTTTTGAGTTGTTCACTTGTGTAAAAGGTTTCGAAATGCGTTATTTCAAAGCGATTGTGTCCATGGCGGTATTATTGGCCTGTGCTGCAGGACTACGGGAAGGTAGGCATTCCTGTTTTATCATATCAACCCCTCCTACGTAGCTTACATTAACTTTCAAATCTTCAAAACCCCGATGGTTGAGGAGAGCGATTAAATCCATATTGATAATTTGTGTAATAATGCACAGAGGACTTTATACGTCGGACAAACAATCGTTACAAACACTGTATGTATCAAATACGACAATATACATTAGGATTCATAGAATGTTTTTTATTCTCGAATGTATTATTGACCACAATTTAAGTGGGGTTGTGTATTTTTTTAATCTTATGTCAAATACGCTTTTAAACTTCAGGGTATAAAATTTGTTTTATCATAAGTTTTAGAATAGCATTTATAACTTCATCTCATTTTATCTTTAAATAAAGTACAGCAATTATTTAGTCAATCCACATTTATTTGATCAAGTTTTGTGTTCAAAATAATGATTCAGCATTTTTCTACCTGCGATTTGACTCAAAATTGTTAGTATTTGATTTTTGATTTTTTGAATACTTTAAAATGAAAATTAATAACTATGTAAATTCTTGTTTTTAGATAAAAATTATCAAATAATTATGATTAATTTCTAATTTTAACAATAAATTCGGAAATTATTCAAATCGGTTGAAATAAATAATAATATATGTATATATATATATATATATATATATATATATATATATATATATATATATATATATATATATATATATATATATATATATACATTAACATTTTTATTTGCTCAATTAAAAATGCGGTTTTCCTAAATCCTTATTTCATTTAATCATTTTATTGTATCGTCGTTAATATTTTCAATGGGAAGATTAAGTTTAAAGTTTATGTATCTAAGAAATTTATTTTGGGTTTTTTTCGATAGAGTCGGAGTGAATTTTATAGTTAGGGGACCAGTTTATATTCCACTTGACTAATTGAGGAATAATTATATTCCACTTGACTACGAACTAAAGATAAATTTAATATTTTGAGTGTAGAAATATTCTTAAAGTCTCTGGCATTTCTGAGAATGAAGCCAAGCATTTTAAGTCATTTGGTTCTAAATGGGTTGATATGTAAAAAAAATACTATCTTAAATGATGCCAAGATCATTGGTTTCATCGACAGGAGTAAGGAGAGTATTGTTGAGATTATATTGGTCATCGAATGGCCGATTAGTTCTGATAAAACGAATTATATTGCATTTACTTACGTTTAAGTAAAGTTTATTGAGGTTACACCAATCTTGTAATTTGATTAAATTATGTTGAATGCACATACAGCCTTTATAAGTTTGAGTGAGTTTAGATTAGTTAAGATTTTCAAATCGTCGGCAAAAAGCAAAACATTAACATTATCATCAAAAATATTAACAATTTAATTGATAAAGAGTAAAAAACAAAATTAGGCCTAAATGTGACCCTTGTGGTACACCGCTATATGCTGCTAATTTCTGTAAATTAGTGTACCTGCGGTTCCAGATACCGGTGACCGGCGAGGATTATTTATTATTTGGGAAAAATAATTCTCACCTCCCAAAAACAAAACATTCATGGGGAGGGGGGGGAGTTGCTAGAAAATTCTGAAAACGAAAAGAACTGGAACCTGTTCCTCACCAAAAAAAGAACGGACATAGGATATTTTTATTTGCGAAAATTAGGAACCGGTTCCTCCGAGAAATAATATTGACGGTTCCAGTGACCGGCTTGGAACCGAACACTTTTAACCGGGACAGGTTTGTCGACCATCTCCACAAACCAGTAGTTTGTCCTCTATACCTATCTTATGAAGATTGTTGAGCGGAATTTTATCGAACGCAAAAATCGAGGTCAGTATAAATTGAATCGACTTGGGTTATATTTTCTAGTGAGCTTGAATTATAATGTACCTATAATGAAAGATTTTTAAGAGCCTTTTTCTTCGTTATAAAAACAGGAAAAAAACGAACGAAGGGTATCGTTATTTTTATTGGAACCGGTTCCTCGGAGAAATAATATCGGCGGTTCCAGTGACCGACTAGGAGCCGGTTCCTTTTAACCAAGACAGGAATATCGACCATCTGTAATATAAATAGAGATTTTATCTAGGATTAGGTTTTCAATAATTTTGGGAATCATTTATAAGAATTAATTATAATTTTGAAGGTTTTACGAATAGAAAAAGAATACGTGTCTTAGTTAGGGTCAGTTGTTTCGGAAAAGTCAAATGTAACATTTTCAATCAAATTGTCAATCAACGCCTTTTTTATAAATCTGGCTGTTTGATCCTTTTTTTGATCACGCTTCAAGTGAAACTTCAATCAATTTTTGACCTTTGAATATTTGAAGTGACAGCTGTCAAAAAACTTTGCGGAGATGTTAAATCTTAAAGGCCACTGTTTAATGCTCGACCATTTTGGCATGTAACACAAAGAAAACCCAACGGTTTTTAACTTCCGAAGTTAACCCTTTCATGGGAATTAGTTTTGAAACCCTTTTTAGAATATACTATTGTCAAAATAGTTGGTTTCTGTGATTGAAAATCGTGTAAAAACATCGACATAGTCAAGTATGTTGTTTTTGTCAACTGGAATTTGTATCAAGATTCTAGAAATAATTAAATAGATACTTTGATCTTTTTCATATGCAAACATATCTCTATGCGTGCTAATGATTTTTGTTCATGAACTAACGTAACATTGTTTACCAAAACTCCTCTTTGAAAGAAACTTAATCTTCAATAAAATGCAAACTTAAATTAGTATTATTAGCTACATGTATTATAAACTTAGCAATAGCGTTGGCAGTTGATTAGACTACTGCAGCAGCTTGTATGCTGATTTGCCCGATGTGCATTTGTATAGACTGCCAGGGCTATTCAACTCAGCAGCTCGCCTGTCAACTTCTCTTATACGTGACTGCCTACACCGCACTGAACGAGCTGGCGAGAAGATGTAATTAATATGTAACTTCCGCACACGGCGGCCAAGGCTGATGTGTCAGGCAAACTGGTTGGGCCCTCGCCAACTGGTGTCCTCGAGCTGACTTACCATATACCTAGTCGTATGCAACTGGCATTAAGAACTTTATTCAAATCACAAATAAATTTTACAACAACTTGTGTAAAGCATTCGTGACATTTTAATAACTAAAGAAAAGTGTACCTAATTTAATAATATAGTGAAAAGTAATTCGTTTTCAATATTACCTTTATTTATATATATTACATCTTGTCACGCAGTATATATAAGCGGTTATATTGCTGGTAGACTGATTTTCCAGTTGTAGTCAAATAAATGGCAAAAAACTACTTGGAGCTTCCTGGCGGCGGTCAACTGCTGTTTCTATTTGATTAGGGTTCTCTTTCTTCTCTCTTCTTCTAACTTGCTGATGTTTGGTTTGCAGGTGATCCATGTACCGTGGCGGGAACAGGCGGACCCGGCGAGTGCCTGCTATTGCATAAGTGCTCCCGTCACCCTGGAAGCTGCCTTGGAAGGAGTGTCTCCCCAGGTGAGGCCTCCACTTGACTCTCTTTACAGCAGCTACTGAAGCTAAACCAACATCGCTTAAATACTGTCTAGACTCTGCACTATACACTGGAGATGCAGATGTGGGTGTAGATGTGTAGATCACATCACCGTGGGTACTATTGTTTTGTCCCATATTTTCTCATCCATTGATAATATGGCCAGTTTTATTCATTATAAATCAGTTGGCAAGGATATCCCAAATCTTTATTATAATTTTATAAAAGGATTAAGTTTAAGGCTAAGAGGTTAGACGGTTTTAAAAGGGTTTTAGTGGCACAGTGGTTAAGGTGCGTTCCTCCCGGAGAGAGGAGAGGTCCCGATTTCAAGACTCGGTCGCGACACAAACTTATTATTTTCTTTGGTTTTTTGTATATCTATTTTTTTTAATGTTTCAGACATGCGCCTTCAAGGGCACCGTTCCGATCGTCTGCTGTCCTCGGGGGATAGTTCAAGGTGTAGAACCAAAAACTAAATCATTCGATTCAAATCCAGTCGGCAGCGGTAAGTTTGATTCCTTTAGCTCCGTCATCTCCACAATACTGTTGGTGCAATAGGTCATAGTTGAAGCGGAATACGAAACGCTCTGTGTTTACAAGTTTGTCACTAGGTCGTCTCGAACCCTGGAGAATCCACTGAAAGAGCAATCCGCCACACAATAGCAGTGGAAGGTGCACACTGCTGCTGGGTGCTGCCCCCAGGTGCCGCCGCACGAGACGAGACAGGAAACCAGACCCCAGGAAAACTCTCCTTTACCACTGTCTTCACAGTCATCGTCACCATCACCATATGGTGTGTTTCGTGGTGTAACCCTGGTGTGTTGTGTGTTTGAAGGTAGTAGCTGCACCATGAGGGACACGGGGGGGGTGGGAGAATGCAGACCCTTTGCTAACTGCCGGGTAGCGAAGGAGGCGGCCAGCGGAGGAGTTCTCCCGCAGGTACTCCATCCTTCTCTTTATGTGTCTCTAACAATTACAACATGATTCACACTTCGGGTAATTCAATATATGTCTCAGATCAATTGCAATTAAAAAAAAGGTTGAATTCAAACTATTTTCTGGCAAACCGCAAAACAAACGGTCCTAAATCCCTTTTGCAAGTGTTGTTTCTAGCAATATTTAGATTCTGAATGGTGGTCTTTCACCCGGGCAATACTGATAGTATCTGCCACTCTAGGACGTGCCGCAAATATACAAAATATATTATTTTTAACGACTTAATTATGTAATAACTAATTCATTAAATTTGCGCGCCCCGGGATTTGAACCTGTTATTTAAGTGTTATCATTGAACGTATTATGGGCTTACAAAAAATGTATTTACAGATTTTATCTAAATACTTTTTATTTATTTTAAAGATATATATGTAATTAGTAGACGAGCAGGTAAAAAAGGATGTGTGCACACGGATTTTGACCAACGTTCCCTACCCTGACCTCTCCCTGGCTTACAGATGTGTGACCCCACCGATGCAGATAGTTTGGTTTGCTGCGCAGATCCATGCCCGCCGCTGCCCCAAGGAACAGTCACTCAGGAGCGCAGTGGCTCGCAGGCCGCAGATTGTGAGTTGCACAAAACTATTGTTACGGTACACATTACAACGCCTTGCCGTTTTGGGCCCACGGTCGTATCGCATCCTCTCCTGTCATTCCGAATTGTGTTGCGTGCTTTGCAATTGTTTCACTTGATCGTGCCACATCTTCTTATTCCGGGGATACCCATGGCACCTGCACATGTATGGGTTTGATTTGAAAGCCGATAAACTGACATTGTGTTGAATGAAAGCTGATGTCCTACAACACATTATAGAAACACAGTTTCCAAAGGCAACATGTATTGAAAGGTGAATATCCACCTCATTACGGCTAGTGGTGTCCGATTCATCACTACTTTATATTGACTAATCAAATTTTGGACTCCATGACTATTGCGTACTATTTTAAGCTTGTAAAACAGAAGTAACGCAGCCAACAGTAAGCACCTAACTACCCGCCAGCTATATTAAGGACATCTCCCACTCTAACTCCACCCTCATGAGTTCGTTGGTTCGACTTTGGAAAAGTTTATTAGAACTTTTTGTTTCTCCCACAGACTGCATAGAGCTGGCCGAGGCGGTGTTTCCGTGTCAGGAAACCAGGTTTGGCTGGACCCGGGGGGACTTGTGTGCACTTACACCAGAGGCTAGTAAAGAGTATAATGCAACTTCTCTCAACTCTACCAGCGAGGCCCCGTACTTTGTAAGTTACAGACAATTCTGATCACAGTAAAATATTCAGTTTATGTTTTACTAATTATTTATCAAAAATAATTTATAAAATAACATATTGTATATTTGCACAGAGTGTAAGGGCCAGTTGTTTCGGAAAAATCAAATGTTACATTTTCATCAAATCACCAATCAGCGTCATTATTCATAAATTGGAATGTTTGATCACACTTCAAGTGAAGCTTCAATTATTTTTTGACAAGAGCTAAACATTTTTCTGACCGCTCGAAATAAAGATCTTATTTAAATTTACTTCAAATATTCTCTAAATTATTTCAAAATTTCCCCACATCATTTTCAAATTACCCACACATGGGGAAATTATGTTTTTTATTGCGCCGGCAGCATCGCTGTGCATTGAACGACTAGCGGAAATGTATGGGCGGTAGATTTTTGTCGCGGAAGTTTTTACGTCTTACATAGTGGTTATTTGGACGCAAAGTCTGTTTTTCTATGCAGTGTTATACGTTAAAGTTATGAGAACCAATCACCGTGCCCGTTGCTTTCATACAACAGTGCAAATGCACCATTGGAGATGGTACATATTTTTGTCACGGCGACATTGTACCTGTGACTTTGCGCTTATTTGGTTTTTCAGAATTCATTTACAGTAATATTTTTTTGGAGTTTATTTTTCAATCATGTAATTTTTGAAAAAAAATATTATTGAATTAATGGGGGGGCGCACTAGTACTTACTGCACCGACCTTGGATAACGGCGCTGACGAGCCGTTGCATTTTATTTGAAGTGATAACTGTCAATAAACTTTGATGGCGGAGATCTTAAATCTTGAAGGCTACTGGTTGTTGCTCGACTATTTTTGCACATAACGCCAAGAAAACCCAACGATTTAAACTTCCAAATTTAACGCTTTTATAAATATATATGTTTTAAAGCCTTTTTTAGAATATGGGGTTGTCAAAAAAAGTCGGTTTCTGTGATTTAAAATCGTGTAAAAACATCGAAATAGCGAAAAATTTTCTTTTTGTCAACTGGAATCTATTATCACGAATCGAGAAATAATTTTAAAGAAAGTTTGATTTTTTCATATGCAAACATATCCTAATGCGTACAAATGATTTTTGTTCATGACATTGTTCGCCAAAAGTTCTCATGTTGTGAAGATAATTCAATATACAGTTTTCTGTCAACTCCTGGTTTCGTATTTAAGCTATGGGAAAATGAAATGCAAACATTCACACCTGTATAATAAGCAACATATATTATGAACTCAACAACTTTAGCAATACCGTTGGCATTTCATTTAAAAAAGACAATCATCTAAAATCTATAGTGTCTTTCTAAGCTTTGGTACTTAGATTAGTTTGTATGCTAGTGTACATTTGTACAGACTGTAAGGGCTTTTCAACTGAGCAGATTTTCCAATATGCAGTGTCACCGGACACCGTCGGGCTACAAATATTTTAGTTGAAATTTAGTCTTACGGCGTCCAAGGTACTGAATGGGTTGGCTGGCACCATCATCCTTGGCTGATCTCTGCGCGAGGGGCAATCTTACCTAGATGTAACTGGCTAACACAGATGCGTCAGCTAGATTGGTTGAACCCTCCATAGTCTGGTAACTGGTGCTCTCGCACTGACTTACCGTATGCATACATGGCTAGTCACCTGCAACTGGCATGATGACAAAAACACTTTCCTTTAAAAAAATTACAAATTTAATAGCTAAATAGAAGTAGAGATAAAATGTATTAACAATAAAACTAATATATTAGAAAGCTTTTTGTTATCAATATTGTCTTTAATTAAATTAGAAATTAAACATGGCTGCAAATCACATCCAATTAATTTGAGTTGGTGATTTTTCTTTATAGGTATAACACATGCAAACAGATATTGTTAGATTATTAACTTTATTTCATTTGGGTATATATTTCAGCAGGACTGGGTAGATGATGGACAATCTGCCATATGACAATAGTTATTTACAATATTGATGTATACAAATAAAATACTAGATTAACTAGTATATTATAATACATTATGGTGGAAAACCGTCCATTTATTTCACTTGTATGTTTCAATGGGAATTTGATGAAAATGTTACATTTGATGATTGGTATAACAACTGGCCTTACAAAAATCTACTTTGCATCCTTTGCATGGGGATAACTTAAAAATGAATACAATGACGATAATTTTGGTGATAATTATACGGACGTTATTCTGAATTCTAACAAGGAAACGCACTAAAATGGTTCACAGTTGATGGTTAAAAGCTTATACGTTATAACTATTGTTACAGCAAATTAACTGTGGGTTTTTTCTTTCACGGCAATTAGATTTGTGCTTGAGGGTTCCTGTCATTTCCAAAACACAGATTTGTCAATTGCATTAAATCTGTTTCGTTCCTTCCTCCATTAGGCAGTGCAGCACTCCTCTCGTGGACTTCCTTGCGACTATTCTCGAAGAAGTAATATATTATATATCCATACAATATAATCAATTAGACATATATATTAATTCACTTGACAATGGCAGCCAAATAACTTACCAGGGGTGTTAGTTGAAGTTTGCCGGTTTTACTCATAGACGTCGCTAGATATATGTATACATTTATATGATTTGGCATCTATGTGATATTTTTTCATGGACATTAACCTTCAAAAATACACATGTTACATTCTGCTAAAATAATAGTGTCATGGTTGTTTACCTCAGTGAATATGTCGAGTTTCGTTCCAAGTAAATCGCATTTGCGGCATTCGTTACTTTTCTTATTTCATCAAAAGAAAAAAGCAGTTGAAGCTCATCGGTTGCTGGTAGAAATTAATGGTGAACATGCTCCAGTGATAAGAACATGTGCGACGTGGTTTCGTCAATTTAAAAGTGGAGATTTAGATTTAACAGACAATGAACATCCTGGTGCAACGAAAAAGTTCGAAGACGAGGAATTGCAGGCGTTATTGGATGAAGACCCAACCCAATCGCAACAACAATTGGCCCAAACACTTAATGTGACCCGAGGAGCAATTTGCCAACGTTTAAAAGCCATGGGAAAGATCCAAAAGTATGGAAAATGGGTACCACACCAAATGAACGAGAGACAAATCGAAAAAAAACATGACAACGCACCGCCTCATACAGCTAAAGTAGTGAAGAACACTCTCAAAGCATTGCATTGGGAAATATTATCGCACCCGCCGTACTCTCCAGACCTTGCCCCGTCCGACTATCACCTTTTAGCATCGATGGGACAATAACTCGCAGAGCAGCGCTTCGCCAATTTTGAAAAAGTCGAAAAATGGCTCGTCGAATGGTTTGCCTCAAAAGAGAATTTTTTTTTTTGGAATGGTATCCATGATTTGCCTCAAAGATGGGCAAAATGTATAGAATCCGATGGTCAATACTTTGGATAAAAAAATTAGATTCCCTTGAGAATTTAGCGTTTTCTTTATTGAAAAAACCGGCAAACTTCAACTAACACCCCTGGTAGACACTTGACACAAACTCAAGTAAAATTGGATTGAAAGCAATCATATACAATATGTTACGGAGATTTATTGGTTTCACGTTTGTAAGCATACAAAGGAATCAGTTAATGCAAGCTAAATAACACATGTCAAGTATATATATATATGCAACAAACCTCTCTCACACGACATTTTAAGTAGTCAAATGCAGATTTTAGTTGTTATAGATTTCCGAGCCATTGAATTGATTAAATTTTATGTCATTTCCTGAAGATAGCGTTATCTAAAACACATAATAATTAAACATTAATACGATTGATTTTTTGTATTGGTTGTATATAAACACGTAATTAAGTGAACATGAAAAAAAAATCACTTTTTGTTAGCGGTAAACTCCTGACAAATTCGAAATTTTATAGACAACAAGTCAGTGTTGCCAGTGTAAAAAATAATCTTAATATAATAAGGAAGTTAATTGAAAAATATTATGACTTTAAAAAAATATGTGCAAGTAGATCGAAAAACACCGATTATGAATATTGTTATTCTTAGAATTAATAAATGCTTCTTGAAAGTTGGTTAAAACGCCATAAAAAAGAAACGCTTCACGATTAGTGGAGCGAACTCCTACGACAAATGTACCGTTTACGTACGATGTAATGCGGCCTTCGTGGCGTTACACCATGTTTTACGTAAAACTTCATTTCTTGGAATGATGATAAATTGCCGTAATGCTTGTATTTTTACACATCACTACGAAGCAATAGTATTATCTCCTGACATTTTATAAGTTTTTGTTAAATTAAAAGCGGTAAAATTGAAAAAAAAACACAAACTAACAAAATACCCCACTGACAGCTGGAATGACAGTTTGCGATGTCAAAGATAAATACCGTGTAATGCCCTACTGACATATTGCCGTTTTGGCGGCGTTTAAAAATTTCAAATTTCGAGAATTAATTTATATATGAAAACGAACTTTAAAAAAAAAACAGGTAATTTAGTTTGAAGGTGGATATTAATAAAACAAAAAAATGGATTTATGGACGGAATTCCTTATTCTCTGAAATAAATGTCAGTTTATAATAGATATCAAATGAATATTTAAATGTCACGAAAATCAATTTCGCTCTGAAACAACCCATTTCGTATTCGAATAATTTCACCGAGATTACAACCGTTACTTTCAAATATGTTGGAGAATTTTTCAAGTTCTGGGAAACAACTGACCCTTAGATACTCTCAGTATCGCCCTAGTGAAAGACTGTTATTCAGAATCGTAATGAAATTAGTCATTTTTAGTAGCCATATACGAGTACAAGGACTGAATAGCCAAGATTTGTATTTTTATTTTTTTCTACCAACCGTCTGGAGCCAGTAAGACTATGACATCCTCAATTGGGGTATGTTGTGTAGCTGGAGGTAGTGGAGAGGGGAAGGAGATGAAGTAGAGGAAGGTTGAGAAGTACCTGGCTATTCAAATTCGGTCACCAAACACGACTAAAGCCATTTCAAGCAACGTTTCGATTCTGAATGGTGGTCTTTTACTAGGGCGATTCCGAGAGTATTTACCACTTTGGAACGTGTCACAAATATAATTTATATACAGCGTCTTACCACTCGACCACGGAGGCCGTCTAGGTCCCGGTGCCTTCCAACATTTGTTCCCCTTTATTTGATGTATTGTTATTTAGTTATTTTATAGTTTACTATGGAATGTATCGCATCGCACTACTTCTGCATACCTTCTGGAATTAAGTTATTATTGTTATAATTAATCTCCTTCCCCTCTCCACTTCCTTTCGACTCACAACATACCCCAAATTGTAGATGCCGTAGTCCCACTGGCTCCAGGCAAGACTCGTAGTGGCATAAACTGGTTAGTGACATAGAAGTTTGAAAAATCGTAATTTAAAAGACAAATCAGCAATTTAATAAAGCCACTGCTGTGAGAATAATATGAAGATTGCCTGTTTCCAGGGGAGGGTGGGAGAGAGGGTGAAGGGCAAAGTCTCCTGGCGGGGGGCTGGTGTGACCCTGCTGAGCGACCGCTGGGTGGTCACTTCAGCACGCATCATAGAAGTCGCTGGGTGAGTTTATTGTTAGATTATCTCTAGTCAACTGGTCTTGATGAGCGCAACGATGAACAAACAATAAATACTTTGCTTGATGTTTCAAAGACAACGACTGATCTCCTTTGTTGATTCTGTGTTGGAAGATCTTTGACTTTTTGTGAAGTCTAGAAATAATAAAATTAACTAATTGAAGCTTTTTTCTCCCCATTGTGACATTTATTATTCCTCCAAAAATAAAAAAAAGGATAATTCTAGCCTATACGCCATCTTTGTTTGCAATTGTGTTCGGACAGAACCGAATTATCATTAATGGATATTAAGATGGGTTCCTATGATGCAAAAATAAAAAATAAAATTTTATAATTTTCAAGATACGAAATTTGTAAAAATGGAAGTAAGTACAGTTAGGTAAGTACGTCCCTTCCGGATAGAGGAAGGGTTCCGAGTTCAAGTCTCGGTCGCAACAGAATCTTTTTCCTTTTCTGTACTTTCACCGTTTCATATTTTTTAAATTTTATTAATTTTTTTTTAATAAGTATTGTCACAATAAACCGTAAAGCATTAAAAAAGTACTTTTAGTGAGAAAATAAAACAAATTTTCCTCATAGAATGCAGCTCGGGTGCTTTGATGATTGTATTAGACGTATATGAGAGTGCATGTGTGCAATTAGCAATGTTTTCATCGATAAAATAGAATAGTCTGTGTCGTACCATGTGACTATCAACACTCCTTGGTTTCAGCCCCTGGAAAGTTAATGTGGTTGGATTGGGCGGAGGCCTCAAGCCCTACACCCCAAAGGCCAGATATGACATCATAAAAATAGTCAGCCATCCGGAGTTTAACTTGACCTACTCTACAGTGTACTCCGACATCGCCCTGCTGCAGCTCGACAGGAAGTAAGATTATTTCTCATTCAAAATAAATATCGTAAAACAAACAGAAAAACAAATGCCGATGCGACTGGTATTTGGACCCGGCCCGAGCGCTATCGGGGCGCCCCCTCTACCAGTACGTCTATAGACAGGCGGGGGGACCCCCGAAGGTCGCGGGTTCAAACCCGGCGTGCGCCAATAACTTTTATTTAATTAATATGTGTCATGACACATTTAATTCATATAAAAATAATAAAAAGTATATCTACGGCACGTTCCAGAGTGGTAGATACTCACTTAATGTGGGTAATTTAAAAATGATATGGGGAAACTTTGATATGATGTAGAGAATATTCGAAGTAAATTTAAATAAGATCTTTCTTTTCACGGCGCCCCTTTGGAGATGGCGCCTATGTTTTCTTACAGTTTGAACCTCAGAGTAACAATATAAAGAGACCGTACTAATTTGTGACAAATCGTTGACAAACTCGCAAAATATAGCTCTCTCTTTATGCTCGGTTCTATAAGCATATGAGAAAAAGAGACAAACAATTGTTGAAACCAATACACGATTTGGGGCGGGCTAAATGCCATGTCTTCATTATTTAATCCGCACAAACTTCAGATACGTTTGAACTGTCAGGCGAACGGACTGTCAAAAGTACGTAAATAGTTAAAAACTTGAGTTATTTTTTGTGTAATATCTAGCAAAACATTATGACCACATGTTCTATGCTTGTTTGCTTTAATCGAAGTACAAAAGGACCAAAAAAAAACAGTTTTCACACGTATGTACCATAAAAATCGTCTTTTTTAGTTTGATCTCAAATATTTAGCATCCTAACCTACAAAACAACTAGTAACTTACACCAATATGTAATTAATCTTTGGACTATTCGTTCCAATATAATAAACTTCCGTTTGAAATGAGTTTTAATGGATTTGTAATATTTTTAACTTAGAGATTATACTGTTACTCTGAGGAGATGTCTCATGAGAAACCCTTAGAACGGGGAAATCCCTATTCGTACGGCTTCTGAAAGTATCCCGGTCTCTTTCTTTCTCATGATACTAACGCTAAATTGTTGGCAAACAGATAAAGACAGAATAGTGTTTATCTCTTAGTTATATTTATAATTTCGGTTACGTCCCCAGATTCAGGGCTATGCCAAAATTGGAATATTATTATTTATTTAATTATTTTTAGATTTCCAAAGGATGAAAAAAGACGAGAAAAATCTAATTTCTTTTTCTTTGATTTAACAAATATGTTAATATGAATTCATACGTTTCATCTGGATTTTTATACCCTTAGCTTCTAGTTAATTGTTTTTTTTTTAAATCTATTGATGTGCACATGCACTATTGTACCCATTTCTGAACCTGTTCTCTGATGATTTATGATAACGATATGCATCTAGATAGTTTTAATTTTGTATACATATTATATATTATTTTCTCCTTGTTAGTTAGAATTATTAGCTTAATTAATTAAGTATGAAGCGCACTTGACGTGAAATATCACAAAACTGTGCTATATAAGTTCACTGTTATTATTATCTGCATTCGAAATTTCCTTACAAAATAACGCGGGACGGAAAACATCCCTACAATACTTAAAAGCGGTGTCATGTTTTGTGAATTTTTTTGTGTCTCTTTCTCTCTCATGGTGTACGACGTAAAAACGCAGAGAAAGTGATTTATCGCAAATTTATATAGGTAAAAAAAATTGATCTCTCTCCATATATTCTTACTCCAAGGTTAAGAAAATGATTTAACATCTGTTATCACCGTACATTTTTTTTTTATTTTACTTTTGTTTGTAAACTATTTTGTTGATGGAACTGAAGTTCATTTTATAATATGTATTATAAAATGTTCTGTACTAATAATTTAATTCGTTTATATTTTTATCTTTAAATAAGATTTTGGTAATCTTATTGATTAATGTATCTTTGAATAAACAAAAAAATATACAACATTCATTCTTTTTAATGATTTACAACTACCTACTCACAACAAAATATCTAATTTACTTAATTTGTGACAACCCTGTTAGTGATTTTACTCTGAGTTTAGGCCACACCCTTTGGACAAAATTTCGCAAAGTTAGGTCTCTATATATTGTTACTCTAAGGTTTGAACGTATGGTGGATCCGGCGCTGCGCCTTGACAACCCTTTAAAGTCTAAATTATATTATTCTGTAACATTTCCTTTTTGTTTATTTTTTTCGTATATTTTACATTCAAGTGAAATTATTGTATTACAGTGCCCTCGCATAACTTCTGAATTTTTACTACCGAGAGAAACTTAATTTACCATTTTCTGATTTCAGGGTTACATTTTCAAGCGGAATACTGCCAGCCTGTCTCCACACGGGCGCCCCCCTCCCCAACAGTGGCCTGGTGCTCGCTGGGTGGACTCGCACATCGTCAGATCACAGCAAAGTAAGAAGAGTTTTCTGTGCCTTGGTGATGGGAATCTGTCTATGTATTTATTGTTCCTAAGTTATGTCACATTGTTGAGCTCTATAATATACGAACGTAAACATCTTTCCTTCAAGTAATGGTTTGGCAAACAAATTTTCCTTCTTATTTTAAATTTAAAAAATAAGTAATAGTTAGTTAAACGGCGTATCGATCTTTCGAAGGCACATCTGTGCTGAATCAAGTGACTCTCGATGCCATGGACTGGCTGAAAAATTTCAGCTTATCCAAAACATGATAAGAGGCAAGGCAGTAGCAAGTTGTGCGCAACCCGTCTAAACTGTTCAGTCTAAGAATGACCCCAAAGTTGCCGCGTTACCAATGACTTTTGGTTCTCGAACACACCTTAATAATGAAGCATTTTATCTCAGTCAAAAGATCGATCAAAACATTGCTTTAAACGTTTAGTTGGTCTACTCGGAACAGATTTGTTTCCCAGCGAGCTCCACCAACAGTACGGCTATCTTCATTTTTCAAACAGAAAATGAACGCTGTTAGAATAAGTTTTAGATGGAGCCCACGGCGGCCTTTACTTCCGACCAGGGAGGCGACAGAGTTGACATAAAGTTGTGTTGTTAAGTTTTAACTTCGAATTTTGTGATGCTTGTTTTTCTGGTGGGACCAAGTAACAAATTTCATCTGGGGGTTAACTTTGTGCTCTGTGTTATTACGTAGGAAAGCGTGCGTGGCTTTCGAAGCGAGGCGACGGAGTTCGATAGGAAGTTGCGTTCATAATTTCACGAAAATGTTATGTTTTGGCTGACTGCATTTAGAAACCGAAATAAAGGCTTTCAGTGCAGCAGCTCCACCACCTAATTCCCTAGAATATTCACAAATACCTTGAAATCGTAGGTTTGGTAATACGTGCGTCAGTGTTTGTGAATCAAACATTTGAATTGAATTTCCAAAATTGTAAAAAGAAGAAATGGGTTGCAAATCACCGGACGTGGAGATTTGAGGCTGGCAATTGCCTCCCATTGACTGTCCAACATTAAGTGTTCATAATCAACAACTAGTCTTACGACACAAATATCTTATAAAGCTAGAGACTATTTAAAGCAAAATTAATTTTCCATCGGTGACTTGCATTTGTTCCAAAAGGAAGGGCGAGTTACTTCTCACTGGATACAACTTCATCACTTCATAATAATTCCAACATTTCAGATGTCGACGGTGAGAATCTCTGCGGACGACTGTTCCAGAACATTCCCCGCTAGCAGCTTAGTTCCTGACGGTGTGAGGCACCACCTCGAGACCTGCGCCCGCCAGGCCAACACAACTGGACCATTTGAGGTATGTACCGTTGGGGTGCATTATAAACTAAGCTTATAACAATATTAGAAACATTGAGCGAGACAAGACCAATACTGGTCTCTGAAAGAATGACTGCCTTTTGAAAGTTTTAGGATGAATGATGCTCACAGACCTACATATATACTATCAGCTACTCTTCAAAGAGAGAGCTGTACGAAGAATTCTACTTTGTTATGTTTTTTTGCCGTTTGAAAGAGGAATTGTAAGGTAAGGCTTGTGTTTATGTATTTGTTTGTTTATTTTACAGCTGCAATTTAAGTCAAATATTGTTTATTTGTTGGTCCTCTCAGATTCCCGTTAATCTAATCAATGAACTATTTGTTCATTCACCGTATTCTTGGGCATATGGTATGCCCGATAGGCCATGGACTTGCAGTTGAATATTCCCAAGGAGCTTCTGCCAATCTACTACTGACTTTCTAGAACCAATGATACCACTGGATAGATTCTCCACTTTTCTTAATTTCTTTTTATTCCTCAGCTATTTCCCCCACGCGCACTATAGCGCAGACGCTGTTGTAATTAGCGTTGTGACCGCTCCGTGCGAACTGCTTCAAAGAACTACCTAGTTTTGCGGCAGTTTAAAACTTCATTCATTTCTCATTAAACAAATACTTCAATTGAAGTTGGTAGTTCCGCTCGCACGATCGCACCATCTATACTCATTTATAGTTTACTTCGAAAACTTCAATTTTGGTTTTTGTTCGTTTGAACGATTGTAGTATCGCACCATCGACAGTTCGATTTTAGTTTACTTCAATTGTAGTTATTCGTTCCTCGCTCGTTGGACGTGTTATGGAATGTTTTTTTTTTGATTTTATCCTTTTTATTGGGCTTTGGTGACAGTTGCTTTTAATTTTTCTAAGAGAATTATAATCTTTGATTTTTTTGCTTGTTTTGTCTGGCGCGGGACACCCTTTTTTTTCGAGTTTGGTTTTGATCATAATATAATATTTAATTTATTTTTTGTATTCACAATCTTGTCCATTAAAAAAAACCTTTTATAACATTAATATCTTTGTTTATAAATAATACTTGATATCCTTTTACATTTCCCAATAGATGGCGCTACTTTATTTTGCAAGCCTCATACGGCCGCTTCTAACGGGCTTATATAAAGCTTGGGCTGACTTGAAATGAAAATTTCTGTGGTACTTCAATTGAAGGGTTCATTTTAAAGAACTGGCAGTTCCTGAAGCGTTCACAAAACCTTGACGTTTTTCCCAATGCTAGTTGTAATTTTAGTTTAACTGGCACGCGCCGGCTTATGCCGCTTTATTAAACAAATTATTTAAAAAAAGTTAATTAATATTGGTAAGTATTTCTAGCGACTAGTAGCGAGTATTTTAAAAACAAGTTTATTCAACATTATTATTTCAGTGAAATTTGTGTAGATATCGTCAGGTGAGGTTAGATTCTGTTAGTTTATGTGGGGTTAGGTTAAATTAGGCGAGGTATGGTTAGGTTTTTGTTTGGATTTGGCGAGGCAGGTTTGGGTTACATAAGATTGAGTCAGGTAAGTTAAGATTAGGCGAGGTAAGATTAAGTTAGATGTGGTGTGAGCGAACGAATATCCCGCCATAAGTTTAAACCATAACACACTTGAATAGTGATGGTAATTTCACGGGGGTACCCGTGGTCCAAACCAGGGTACTTACTTCGAGATGCCTATTAGCCCTTTGGTACTTCATATAACCAGTCTATAATTAAAGGGCATCATTACAATATCAGCTTGATATGATTGACATGATAAGTTATGATACATTACATTATAAGTTGACAAAAGCTATATTAATATATTTTTTTAATAATAATAACGTGATTATATTTTGGTAGAAAGCAATCACTTTGCGGTTTGACATATTTAAAGAAATGGTAAAATAACTTTGTATAAGACCACCAATATTATGTACTCGTATTATACAAAGTTATTTCTTCATTTCTTTAAGAAAATAAAATCTCTAAGTGCTTAATAATCTCACTGAAAATTGACCAAATACATAGAAAAAAATAATATTCATCCGCCATACTGACTGGTTTCACCTCATTGTGTTATTTTTTCTCAGATATACGATTCCGGCTCCGCCTTGACCTTGCCCAACAGTCCCAAGGTGGCGTGCACTCACCTGCTGGTGGGCATCGTGTCCGCAATCAACCCTAAATCCTACACGACCATCTACATGCGACTTGCTGGCTACATCCCCTGGATCGAGGGCATCGTGTGGCCTTGAGGCAGCGACGGTCCCCGGTGCCCTGCAGGACTCTTTTACAATTTAACTCCCTTTTTAATTTTATGTTTCCTCGATGCCCCCTGCCCATAGCGCCCCCCGCAACTGCATGGCTTAAAGTTTAAAATATGTCCAACTGTGATAATGGACGATCAAGTCTTTTTGGAAACGCTTTTTGTAGTTGTTTGAATTCTGCTCGACTGTCATTTGGCATTGTTTTTAATCATACATTATAATTGTAAAACACACGCAAACCATTAACGTTAAGCAAAATTTTCTATCTGTATCGGGTGTGTACGGGTGTGTAGACGGGCTTATTTACAGAAATATTTAGATTTTAGGCTTAAATTTAAAATGTCGATTGTACTTATAGTTTATAAGGTAAAAAGTGTACATTTGTTGACGTAATCGAGGCGGTAGAAGCGGCCGAGACCCTCAGCCTAGACCCCTTAGTGTGAATAGCGCCACTAGACTGTGCTAGATAGCACGGCCAATGGATCAGCCACCGGCCAATGGCGACTGCTTCTGGGAACGAAGACCCTCGAGGGAAAAGATTGCATGATTTTATTAATAGGAAAATAATTTACTATTAGAACTAATAAAAATATACAGTTTTTGACGGTTGAACTCTCCACAACGTATCATGATATAAATAAAATGCCTACTTGCTAGATTTAAGCTATTATTAGTATTTTTTCCCTGACATGTTAGAAGCGGAAACTCCTTTTAGAACTTGTACAATTTATTGTGTTTTTAATAAAAATGATGGGGGAAAGTGGTTTCATTGGAGCGAGAGAACTTGGAAAGAGATGTTATAGGTAATTTATTTTTTTCACTTTTCCGCTACAAATATGCTAGCGAAAAATACGAGTCCTTAAAGAAAGGAACTCGACACAAAACAGGCGGTTTTCGTGCACGAGCCTAAGCTCAGCGATGGCTGGGCCAGCCATATAAACATTGCGCGAAAGCCGTTCCAAAGCCAGTTCTCTCACAGCCTCTCTACCTGCAACATCTCTCGAATTCGATCCGTTTGACTGCTTCTTCCCGCCTGGACCTTTACAACCTCTTTGGCTTTCGCATTTCCCTGGACCACTGCCTTCTACCACCTTTGGATACCTCGACTCGTCGCACCCGGGCCAGGCCTTTTAATTCATCAGCTGGCTGACTAGAGAAACCGGCACCTTATAAATTGATAGTCAATGTGCTGACAACACATTCTGTACACCATCCATAGTGCAATAAGGAATATTTCTTTTGTATTCGTGTGTTTTGTATTACTGTGTTCCTGTATATTAGTAATACCACTTTGAAAGAACTACTTCAAAGAACTACTTCTTTTAACAACAGTTCCGACAAGCGCTACCGACTAGTACGTGCTTTGATGGCGAGGAACCGGTTCCAAAAAGAACTGAAAAAATAACCGGATAAATTCAAATCTCTTTTTTGCGAGTTCGACTTCAATTGAAGTGTTCACTGCGAAGGGTTCATTTTAAAGAAATAGCAATTCCTGAAGCATTCACAAAACATTGAAGTTTTTCCCAACGCTACTGTATATGATAAATGTTTTCTTAAATAACTGTAACTGATATAATCCCTGTAATAGTTCCGCCCGTACGGACAAAATGGCCTCCAGTGTGTAGAAAAGGAAGAGAATGTGCATGCGCGAATAGTCATCGTCTACTTTTCTACGCCACTGAATGACGTTATTTCGTTCGTACGGCCACCTGCCTCCTGTGACGCTTGTAACAGATTGGCCGGGAGCACTTGCGCGCCATCTCAGAGTAACAATATAAAGAGACCGTACTAATTTGTGACAAATCGTTGACAAACTCACAAAATATAGCTCTCTCTTTATGCTCGGTTCTATAAGCATATGAGAAAAAGAGACAAACAATTGTTGAAACCAATACACGATTTGGGGCGGGCTAAATGCCATGTCTTCATTATTTAATCCGCACAAACTTCAGATACGTTTGAACTGTCAGGCGAACGGACTGTCAAAAGTACGTAAATAGTTAAAAACTTGAGTTATTTTTTGTGTAATATCTAGCAAAACATCATGGCCACATGTTCTATGCTTGTTTGCTTTAATCGAAGTACAAAAAGACCAAAAAAAAAACAGTTTTCACACGTATGTACCATAAAAATTGTCTTTTTTAGTTTGATCTCAAATATTTAACATCCTAACCTACAAAACAACTAGTAACTTACACCAATATGTAATTAATCTTTGGACTATTCGTTCCAATTTAATAAACTTCCGTTTGAAATGAGTTTTAATGCATTATTTTATATGTTTTACTTAGAGAGATTTACGAGAATGTCAAATAAATTTTCAAGAACGGGGAATCCCCCTTTCGTATGGCTTCTGAAAGTATCCCGGTCTCTTTCTTTCTCATGATACTAACGCTAAATTGTTGGCAAACAGATAAAGACAGAAAAGTGTTTATCTCTTAGTTATCTTTATGATTTCGGTTGCCTCTCCAGATTCAGGGCTATGCCAAAATTGGAATATTATTATATATTTAATTATTTTTGTTTTTCTAGGTCCTGTATTATATAATTTAAAGATGTGATTTTTCGTAAACGTCGACGATTTGATTGTTGTAATGCGGAGATTTTTTTTTCTAGTTTCAAAATTCGCGTATTACGTTAAAGTATTATATTTTTTAAGACTACCTTTTTTGGAGTATCTACGATTGGTGCAACTACAGAATTCTCGGGCGTTACGGATCTAACATCAAATTCCAATCTAATTTCTTTTTCTTTGATTTAACAAATATGTTAATATGAATTCACACGTTTCATCTGGATTTTAATACCCTTAGCTTCTAATTAATTGTTTTTTTTTTTTAAATCTATTGATGTGCACATGCACTATTGTACCCATTTCTGAACCTGTTCTCTGATGATTTATGATAACGATCATGCATTTAGATAGTTTTAATCTTGTTACTCTAAGGAAAAAACTTACTTCTCGCAAGCTTTGCATCAATGACCGGTTAGTAGCTAAGTGGACAAACGCGTCGGATTCCCACCCGGGCGTCGCGGGTTCAATTCCTCAAAGTCATCCATCACAAGCAACATCTTCCGCTTTTTATGATGGCAGTAGGAGTTTTTCAAATATTGTCAGGTTATTCGTAGCCCAATGTGCCAATAACTTTTATTAAATAAATATGTGTCATAACACATTTAATACATAAATAAAAAGTATATTTGCGGCACGTTCCAGAGTGGTAGATACTCCAAGTATCACCCTGGTGAAAGACCACCATTCAGAATCGAAACGTTGCTTGAAATGGCTTGTTTGGTGACCAGATCTGAATAGCTAGGTACCTCCAAACCGTCCTCTTCCCAATCTTCTTCTCCTCCCCACTAGCTTCAGCCTCACAACATACCCTATTTGGGGATGCCATAGTCCCACTGGCTCTAGACGGTTGGGAGTAGTTGAGACTCTTGTGCGGTATTTATATAAAAAAGATCAATTGTTTATTCCGCCATCACTGGTAGAAAATCCGCCAATTCGCATAGGTAGGAATGTGCATGGCCAATAAGGTTATGGTTAGTCAAACAGATTTCGCATTAAGCGAGCCAGTAACCAATCATTAAACATTTTATCGGCTTCATAGAATTCTGGGTATGTAAAGAAAAAAAAAGCTGAGAATAGATTTATTTAATTTTTGATTTTTTTTCGTAGCGTTCCCCAGGGTCTGGTCTAGCGTTGGGAAAAACTTCAATGTTTTGTGAATGCTTCACGAATTGTTAGTTCTTTAAAAAGAACCCTTCGAAATGAACACTTCGATTGAAGTTGAACTCGCAAAAAAGAGATTTGAATTTATCCGCTTATTTGTTCAGTTCTTTTTGGAACCGGTTCCTCGCCAAAAAAGCACTGGCTAGTCGGTAGAGATTTGAAAACGAAAAGAACTGGAACTGCTTACTCGCCAACAAAATCACGTACCAGTCGGTAGCGCTTTGAAACTGGAAAGCACTAGAACCGGTTCATGGCCACGAAAATCACGTACTAGACGGTAGACATTTCAAAACGAAAGGAACTGGAACTGGTTCCTTCATTTTGAACTGTCAATGCCTTCACAACGGTACTGCTTCAAATTGAAGTACTTCTTTCAATGGGATGAAGGCTAAAATGAACTACTAACTTCCACTGAAGTGTTGGTTCAGTGAAATGAAGTTATTGAAATGAAGTTAATGAAATGAATGAAGGCTTAAATGAACTACCACCTTCAATTGAAATATTTGTTCAATGAAATGAAGTTATTAAAATGAATGAACGCTTTAATGAACTACCGACTTCAATTGAAGTATTTGTTCAATTAACAATGAATGAAGTACGAACTGTTGCCAAAAGAAGTAGTTCTTTGAAGCAGTTCTTTCAAAGCGGTCGCAACGCTAGTCTGCTCTAACCGCTGATCTATCACATCAACTTTCATATCTATTATATCATAATGGGGCACTTTAAAATAAAAATCTTATCTGAAAGCAATCATTTGAACAAATATTTGAATAAAACCTGGTAGTAAACAATTCCGTAAAGAGGTGAAAAGATTTTTTCCTAAACCTCGGAAAAAATAAATCATGACCAATTTGTTAATCAAAGGTCCTGATGACACCAATATTCTTTTACCTTTTCTGTTTGTTTCCCTGAGGCGTATGTGTCCTAAAACCATGTATGACTGAAGAGAATGATCCGAAAAGAATGGAAGAAGCTTAATAATAATATGAATAATTAAGAAAGAAATGGAACCTTAGATGGTTGGAGAGGTAAAGCGGATGAATGAAGAGAGAAGTGCATTTTTCTCAGGTCCAATAAAGACCTGATAAAGCCGAATGAATAAAAATTAAGAAATTATGTTATGAATGATAAACTAGAGACGATTAAATGAAAAAATCCCGCAAAAGTAACATTTGTTAAAAAAAATACCACTTTGCGGGAAAAATGCGAGACTTGGGGTCGGAAACTAAATGCCATTTATTCAGGCTTTATGGAACCAAATAACAAGAAAACTTAGGAATTATGTTATAAATGATAAACTAGAGACGATTTGATGAAAAAATCCCGCAAAAGTAACAATTGTTAAAAAAATACCTGTGTCGGACGTACATGGTCCACAATAATGTGTAGTCGATAAACTAGACTTAAGATTGTTTATATTATTGTTCATAGGGAAATATTATGTAGGCAAATTCCACCCGCGGCTCGTTACGTCGCAATGACGCAAAGACCGACGCCGTCCGCGCCTGGCAAGGCGAGAGCCGATCCACGCGGGTGGAATTGACCTGTCTAGCTTTATCGCGAGAGCCGGGTCAATCACACGGCCAAATAAATTATACCATCGTGATGACTCGACTCTCGGCTACACACTCATTATAGAATTAAGTATGTAAATGTTAGGATAAGTTAGTTATTAAGCATCAAGCCCCAAAAAACCGGGCATTATTTGTAAATTAGAACTTTGTACCTCTTTTGTGAAACTAATAAAAATGATAGAGGAGAGAAATAAAGTTGAGGTGAAAGCTGGTGGAAAGGAGAAGGGGATAGATTGCTAAAATCTATCCCACAAAATTGCCAGCGACCCGGAAAGAGTGAGAAAGGGGGAAACAAAATTCCCCCATACAAATCTCCCAAATCCGTGGTCGCGCTCTGGAGCGCAATATTAATTGCGCAAAAACCAGAGGAAGGCAGATCACAAGCATCCTCCGCCAGCATTACTTCATCTTGACTTATTTTCGCCCTGACATCGCCTTCAACTTGACTCCTGACTTTTATTTGACCATCGCCTGCCCCCCTGGACCGCCTGACTACACCTCTCTCTGGACCAGACCCGCAGCGCAGCATCTTCACTTGAAAGCCGAGGCCCTACAAGTTGACCCCGTCGTCTCTCTTACAACGAGACCGACTGCTTGGAGCACCTCACAGATTGGGACCGCCCCCTATACAGTTTACTTGTGTGCCCTGTTACGTCGGGTACAATACCACTTTACTGGCAAAATGCGAGACTTGGGGTCGGCAATTAGATGCCGTTTTTGCAGGCTTTATGGAACCGAATAACAGAAATCTTAGGAATTATGTAATAACGGATGAAAAAGAGACGAGTTGATGAAAAAATCTCGCAATAGTAACATTTGTTAAAAAATATATTATTTTGTGGGCAAAATGCGAGACTTGGGGTCGGAAAAAAGGTGCCGTTTTTGCAGGCTCTATGGAACCGGATAACGTAAAACTTAGGAATTATGTTATAAATGATGAACTAGAGACGATTTTATGAAAAAATCTCGCAATAATAACATTTGTTAAAAAATATATTATTTTGCGGGCAAAATGCGAGACTTGGGGTCGGAAAAAAGATGCCGTTTTTGCAGGCTCTATGAAACCGGATAACGGAAAACTTAGGAATTATGTTATAAATGATGAACTAGAGACGATTTTATGAAAAAATCTCGCAATAATAACATTTGTTAAAAAATATATTATTTTGCGGGCGAAATGCGAGACTTGGGGTCGGAAAAAAGATGCCGTTTTTGCAGGCTCTATGGAACCGAATAACGGAACACTTCTGAATTATGTTATAAATGATGAACTTGAGACGATTTGATGAAAAAAACCTGCAAAAGTAACATTTTCCATTAACAAATGGACTTGGGGTCGGAAATTAGATGCCGTTTTTGCAGGCTCTATGGAACCGAATAACGGAAAACTTGGGAATTTTGTTGTGAATGATGATCTAGAGACGATTTAATGAAAAAATCTCGCAAAAGGAACATTTGTAAAAATAATACAACTTTGCGGGCAAAATGCGAGACTTGGGGTCGGAAACTGGATGTCATTTTCATAGGCTTTATGGGACAGAATGATGTAAAACTAAGGAATTATGTTATAAATGATGAACTAAAGACGATTTGATCAAAAAAACCCGCAAAAGTAACATTTGTTAAAAAAAATACCATTTTGCGGGCAAAATGCGAAACTTGGGGTCGGAAATTATATGCCGTTTTTGCAGGCTCTATGGAACCGGATAGCGGAAAACTTAGGTATTATGTTATAAATGATTACATTGAGACGATTTGATGAAAAAAACCCGCAAAAGTAACATTTGTTAAAAAAAATACCACTTTGCGGGCAAAATGCGAGACTTGGGGTCGGAAATAAGATGCTGTTTTTTCAGGCTCTATGAGACTGAATAAAGTGAAATATTCGAGCACACACTGCGGCCTTTCGTCTCTATCTGGATGGCGAATACTCGTACTAAAAATTAGTTTAATATCTAATAGGACGATCTATTGGGAAGGGAAGGGGAAGGGGAAGGGGAAGGGGAAGGGGAAGGGGAAGGGGAAGGGGAAGGGGAAGGGGAAGGGGAAGGGGAAGGGGAAGGGGAAGGGGAAGGGGAAGGGGAAGGGGAAGGGGAAGGGGAAGGGGAAGGGGAAGGGGAAGGGGAAGGGGAAGGGGAAGGGGAAGGGGAAGGGGAAGGGGAAGGGGAAGGGGAAGGGGAAGGGGGAAGGGGAAGGGGAAGGGGAAGGAAGGGGAAGGAAGGGGAAGGGGAAGGGAAGGTTCATTTGTGACTACACATACCTCTGTTCTATACACAGCGAGGCCCAGACCGAACGCCAGCTGAAGCAGAAGGCTTGCCGATACTATCAGGGCATACTGAAAAACAAAATCAATAACAATGATTGAAAAATGCTTCATATATTATGATAAAATCTTCAATAAAATTCAACTCTGTTGGCGGGAAAAGGGGCAGGCCGGGAATGGAGTTGGCAAACCGGGTGAGAAGTGATGAACTGACCAGGTAGAGCAGGGAGGAGCGCTCCAGCAAGGCCCCGCAGCACCCGGCGACGCCCGGGATGAACAGGAGGCAGCCAGCTACTGCCAAAACCAAATAGTCCAATGCACCTTTTATTATCTGCAAATCGTATTTAATTTATTATTGAAACAGAATTATCATCCAAAAAACATGAACATAACAAAAACTTCTTTGTTATGGTTAATAAAAACTAAATATAGTATTAATACGTTAACTCCGTCTGCCGTACTTGGTTCGTTCAACCGCATAGACATTTGGGAGCAGTTGGGACTCTTGTGCGGTATGCACCATAAACAAAAATAAGGCCTAAAAAAAAAAAGTTTTCTTATATTTTGATTTTGCTTATGGTAACGTGTAGCCAACCCTTTATACTACTGCTGAATTTACAAAAAGTACAATCTATTTTAAGAACATATTAAAATACAAAAAATGATTTTAAATCATACACCGTGTTTCGCATTAAATTAGAGTTAACTAACTAACTAACTAACTAACCATCACGCCGTTTCTCCACAGGGGTAGGCAGAGAGGACGGACCGCCATATAACTCTGTCTTGGCACACACTCCTTGCTTCATACATCGTCTCATACATAATCTTCTGTTATTCTGACTCTTCACATGACCCGTTTCAAGTATTTGATTTACTCGATCGTGCCTTGTCTTTCTCGGGCGTCCTCGACTTCTTCTTCCATCCACTTTCGCATCATATATTCTCTTCACACTCCTTTCTTCGTTCATTCGCTCTACATGCCCAAACCATCTAAGATTTTTTAAATTTTTTATAATAAAAAATATCTTCTTTTTTTAAAAGAAAGACAAACATTCCCGGGCTACGAATAACCTGACAATATTTGACAAACTCCTACTGCCATCGTAAAAAGCGGAAGATGTTGCTTGTGATGGATGACTTTGAGGAATTGAACCCGCGACGCCCGGGTGGGAATCCGACGCGTTTGTCCACTTAGCTACTAACCGGTCATTGATGCAAAGCTTGCGAGAAGTAAGTTTTTTCCTTAGAGTAACAATATATAGAGACCTAACTTTGCGAAATTTCGTCCGTACTTTTTTACCAAGCAATGACCAAAGGGTGTGGCCTAAACTCAGAGTAAAATCACTAACAGGGTTGTCACAAATTAAGTAAATTAGGTATTTTGTTGTGAGTAGGTAGTTGTAAATCATTAAAAAGAATGAATGTTGTATTTTTTTTGTTTATTCAAAGATACATTAATCAATAGCATTATTAAAATCTTATTAATAGATAAAAATATAAACGAATTAAATTATTAGTAGTTATAAAATGAACTTCAGTTCCATCAACAAAATAGTTTACAAACAAAAGTAAAATAAAAAAAATGTACGGTGATAACAGATGTTAAATCATTTTCTTAACCTTGGAGTAAGAATATATGGAGAGAGATCAATTTTTTTTTACCTATATAAATTTGCGATAAATCACTTTCTCTGCGTTTTTACGTCGTACACCATGAGAGAGAAAGAGACACAAAAAATTTCACAAAACATGACACCGCTTTTAAGTATTGTAGGGATGTTTTCCGTCCCGCGTTATTTTGTAAGGAAATTTCGAATGCAGATAATAATAACAGTGAACTTATTATATAGCACAGTTTTGTGATATTTCACGTCAAGTGCGCTTCATACTTAATTAATTAAGCTAATAATTCTAACTAACAAGGAGAAAATAATATATAATATGTATACAAAATTAAAACTATCTAAATGCATGATCGTTATCATAAATCATCAGAGAACAGGTTCAGAAATGGGTACAATAGTGCATGTGCACATCAATAGATTTAAAAAAAAAAACAATTAATTAGAAGCTAAGGGTATTAAAATCCAGATGAAACGTGTGAATTCATATTAACATATTTGTTAAATCAAAGAAAAAGAAATTAGATTGGAATTTGATGTTAGATCCGTAACGCCCGAGAATTCTGTAGTTGCACCAATCGTAGATACTCCAAAAAAGGTAGTCTTAAAAAATATAATACTTTAACGTAATACGCGAATTTTGAAACTAGAAAAAAAATCTCCGCATTACAACAATCAAATCGTCGACGTTTACGAAAAATCACATCTTTAAATTATATAATACAGGACCTAGAAAAACAAAAATAATTAAATATATAATAATATTCCAATTTTGGCATAGCCCTGAATCTGGAGAGGCAACCGAAATCATAAAGATAACTAAGAGATAAACACTATTCTGTCTTTATCTGTTTGCCAACAATTTAGCGTTAGTATCATGAGAAAGAAAGAGACCGGGATACTTTCAGAAGCCATACGAAAGGGGGATTCCCCGTTCTTGAAAATTTATTTGACATTCTCGTAAATCTCTCTAAGTAAAACATATAAAAAAATGCATTAAAACTCATTTCAAACGGAAGTTTATTAAATTGGAACGAATAGTCCAAAGATAAATTACATATTGGTGTAAGTTACTAGTTGTTTTGTAGGTTAGGATGTTAAATATTTGAGATCAAACTAAAAAAATGATTTTTATGGTACATACGTGTGAAAACTGTTTTTTTTTTGTCCTTTTGTACTTCGATTAAAGCAAACAAGCATAGAACATGTGGCCATGATGTTTTGCTAGATATTACACAAAAAATAACTCAAGTTTTTAACTATTTACGTACTTTTGACAGTCCGTTCGCCTGACAGTTCAAACGTATCTGAAGTTTGTGTGGATTAAATAATGAAGACATGGCATTTAGCCCGCCCCAAATCGTGTATTGGTTTCAACAATTGTTTGTCTCTTTTTCTCATATGCTTATAGAACCGAGCATAAAGAGAGAGCTATATTTTGCGAGTTTGTCAACGATTTGTCACAAATTAGTACGGTATCTTTATATTGTTACTCTGAGGTTTAAATTAACTGATTTCACATGTCTATTCACTAGTATACACGGAATCGATTGAACTATGTTAATGAAGACGAGCAGGTTATCATCTCATCTATATAATCTACAGACAGCGTTACCTCACTGAGAGGATGTAAGTCTCCTATTCGCGAGGACATGATTGGCGATAGGAAGCTACTTTGAGAATCTAAAAAGGGCGTTGCTTCAGAATGAGTACGTGTGTCTAATCAAGGCAGACTTAGGTTTCATGAACAGCTGCGGCTTGAACATTAGAATGGCTGTGCCAGTAGGGTCCGCACGAGTCTCATAAAAGTTGTCTTAACTGCATCTTGAACATGAGAATGGTTTTCCTCCAGTTTGTGTCCGGAAGTGTCTTATTAAGGCTGACTGTTGAACATAAGTTACAGTGTGAACACGAAAGTGGCTTTTCTCCAGAATGACTCCGAGGATGAACTATTAGTTAAGCCTCGGTAGTGCATTTGTTGTCACACTGTGAAAGATTTTTTCATTTTTGATTTCTTTTCCATCATAGGTTTGTACGTCTTCATTATGTTTTGTCAAACGTGCAGCTGGAAGAAAAGAAAAAATGAACACAAAGGAATCGTGGTTTAAGCAGCTCAATTAATAAGATTTTTGTTCCTGGGGCTAGATAAATCAACAGCGACAAAGTGATGTTGTAAAAGAAATGAACATGGCGGGTGAAACAAAACCAGGCTCCTTCCGCTGTGGGCTACCTCCCTTTCTGGGAAATCCTACTTTATGAGAAAAAGGAGAGGTCACTACACGTTGGCGGCCCAGCCTCTCCCCGCGCAGTCTCTGTCTCCCAGGCGGGTCTGGGGCGCCCCCTTAGATTTCTCCCCTTTATACCTGAGCTAAATATGTTTTTTAATTACCTATTTCACCAAATTAGACAATTTGGGATTGAAATCAAATATTTTACCTGGTCCATATAAATAATAATATTTTAAATAAAACATCAATTCAAAAAGAGAAACAAACAACAGTTTTGAAAACATGCATTTGTTTACAAAGGTATGTGCAGACTACACAACTGCACAGATAACATCGTGTTATATTAGATACACTTTCCTCTTCTATACACAAGAAAGACTACCAATAGGAGGGTTGTACAAATATGTACCACTAATTATTTCATAAAACATAAAAGGTGTTTATCTACTTATAACTAATATAAATAATAATAAATAAAAAAATCCTTATCGCAAAATGGAAATATATTTTTTTAATGGTTTACACGTGTTTTACAATGAGAACATATTAAAAACAATGGAATACGACAGTTGAGCAAACTTCAAACAACTACAAAAAAGGCGTTCAAAAAGACTTCGTCCATTATCACAGTTGGACACATTTTAAACTTTAAGCCGTGCAGTTGCGGGGGGCGCGATGGGTAGGGGGCATTAAATTAAAAGGGGCGTTAAATTGTAAAAGAGTCCTGCGGGGCACCGGGCAAGAAGCGCCGCCTCAAGGCCACACGATGCCCTCGATCCAGGGGATGTAGCCAGAGACTCGCGAGAAGATTGTCGTGTAGGATTTAGGGTTAACTGCGGACACGATGCCCACCAGCAGGTGAGTGCACGCCACCTTGGGGCCGTTGAACAAGGTCAAGGCGGCGCAGGAACTGTATTTCTGAGAACAAATAACATAGAAAGGTGAAACCAGTCGGTATGGCGGATGATTATTATTTTAATCAGTATTTGATCAATTTGTAGTGGGATTATTTAGTAGTTGGAGATTTTATTTACTTGAAGAAATTAAGAAATAACTTTGTATAATACAAGTAAATAAGCTTATAATATGTACTATAATATATATAATAAGCTTAGTTTGTAATGCACCCCAAAGTTGCATACCTCAAATGGTCCAGTTGTGTTGGCCTGGCGGGCGCAGGTCTCCAGGTGGTGCCTCACACCGTCAGGGAGTAAACTGCTGGCGGGGAATAGTCTAGAACAGTCGTCCGGAGAGACTCTCACCGGCGACATCTGAAATGTTGGAATTATTATGAAGTGATTAAGTTGTATCCAGTGAGAAGTAAGTCACCCTTCCCTTTGGAACAAATGCAAGTCACCGATGGAAAATTATTTTTGCTTTAAATAGTCTCTAGCTTTATAAGATATTTGTGTGGTAAGACTAGTTGTCAATGATGAACACTTAATGTTGAACAGTCAATGGGAGGGAGGAGCCTGGCTCCGAGAGCTATTGCCAGCTTTCGAAAACCAAAAGTCATTGGCAACTTTGGGTCATTCTTCAGATTGATACGCCGTGTCTAGATGCACCTGGCCCATGGCTAGACGAGTACGAAAGCCCACAAACATCCCTCATATGTGAGGTGGTCCAACTCTGCACTAAAAATCAGACAGAAATTACTGCAATGGACAATATTCTTAAATATCAAAATAAGTCAGAAAATTTGTTTGCCAAACCATTACTTGAAGTAAAGAGGTGTACGTTTGTACATTATAGAGCTCCACAATGTGATATAACTTAGGAATAATAAATACATAGAGAGATTCTTCATCACCGAGGCACAGAAAACTATTCTTAACTTGATGTAAGCTGACGATGAGCTAGCCCACCCAGCGAGCACCAGGCCGCTGTTGGGAAGGGGGGCGCCCGTGTGGAGACAGGCTGGCAATATTCCGCTTGAAAATATAACCCTGAAATCAGAAAATGGTCAATTATGTTTCTCTTAGTAGTAAACATTGGCCTTTATTCCAGATGTTATGCGAGGGTACTCCAATACAATAATATTCCCGGATTGTTAAAAATACGTAAAAATAGATACAAAAAGGAAATGTTACAGAATAAAATGATGTCTGATTTCGAATCAATCTTTCAATCTTACTTCCTGTCGAGCTGCAGCAGGGCGATGTCGAAGTACACTGGAGAGTAGGTCCGGTTGAACTCCGGATGGCTGACTATTCTTATGACGTCATATCTGGCTTTTGGGGTGTACGGCTTGAGGCCCCCGCCCAATCCAACCACACTAACGGTCCCGGCGCTGAAACACAAGGAGTGTTGATAGTCACGTCGTAGGACACAGACTATTCTATTTTATTGATATAAACATGGCTAATTGCATACATTTACTTTCATGTACATCTAATAAAATCATCAAAGCACCTGAGCTGCATTTTATAAGCATTGTGACAATACTTATTACAAAAATATCAATAAAATTGAAACAATATGAAATGGTAAAAGTACAGAAACGAAAAAAGATTCCGTTGCAACCGAGACTTGAACTCGGAACCCTTCCTCTATCCGGAACGGACGTACTTACCAACTGTGCTTACTTCCATTTTTACAAATTTCATTTTTCTTGAAAATTTTAAAATTGTTTTTTTTTTTTATTTTTCCATTATACGAACCTATCTGAATATCCATAAATGATAGTTCAGTTCTGTCCGAACACAATCGCAAACAAAGATGGCGTATAGGCGAGAATTATCCTTTTTTTTATTTTTGGAGGAATAATGAATGTCACAATGAAGCAAAAAAAGCTTCAATTAGTTCATTTAAATATTTCTAGACTTCACAAAAAGTCAAAGATCCTCCAACACAGAATCCACAAAGGAGATCAGTCCTTGTCTTTGAAACATCAAGCGACATATTTATTTTTTGTTAATCGTTGCGCTCATCAAGACGAGTTGACTAGAGATAATCTAACAATAAACTCACCCAATGACTTCAATGTCGTACGCTGAAGTCAGCACCCAGCGGTCACTCAGCAGGGTCACACCAGTCCGCCACCAGGTGATGTCGCCCCTCTCCCCATATCCCACCTTCCCCTGGAAACAGGCAATCTTCATATTATTCTCACAGCAATGGTTGTATTCAATTGTCTTTCGAATTATGATTTTTCAAACTTCCATGTCACTAACAAGTTTATGCCACTACAAAACTCTCGGAACCAATGGGACTATGGCATCTTTAATTTGGGGTATGTTGTGAGTCGAAAGGAAGTGGAGAGGGGAAGGAAATTAATTATAACACTTATAACCTAATTTCAGAAGGTATGCGGAAGTAGTGCGATGCGATACCTTCCATAATTAACAATGAAATAACTCAATACCAATACATCAAATAAAGGGGAACGAATGTTGGAAGGCACCGAGACCTAAACGGCCTCCTTGGTCGAGTGGTAAGATGCTCGAATACGAATCCAGAGGTCGCGGGTTCAAACCCGGCCTGCGCAAATAACTTTTATTTAATTAATATGTCTCAGAACACATTTAGTTCGTATAAAATTATACAAAGTGTATGTGCGGCAAAGTACGTTTTGTGACCAGATTTGAATAACTAGGTACTTCCCAACCTTTCTCTACTTCATCTCCTTCCCCTCCCCTCTATCTCTATCTACACAACATGCCCAAATTGAAGATATCACTGGCTCCAGACGGTTGGAAGAAAAAAAAAATACAAAACTTGATTATTCAGACCTTGTGTATGGTAACTAAAAACGACGAATGTAATTTCGATTCTGAATGACAGTCTTTCTCTAGGGCGATCTGAGAGTATATAACACCCTGTACAAGTATACAATATGTTGTTTTATAAATAATTTGTGATAAATTATTAGCAATACATAAACTGAATATTTTACTGTGATCACAATTGTCTGTAACTTACCAAGTACGGGGCCTCGCTGGTAGAGGTGAAAGGAGTCGCGTTATACTCTTCACCAGCCTCTGGGGCAAGTCCACACAGGTCCCCCCGCGTCCAGCCGAACCTGGTTCCCTGGCACGGAAACACCGCCTCGGCCAGCTCTATGCAGTCTGTGGGAGAAACGAAGAGTTCTAATAAACCTTTCTAAAGTCGAACCGACTAACTCATAAGTGTGTAGTTAGAGTGGGAGATGTCCCTGATATAAAAGAAAAAAAACTGGAACAGGTTCCTCGCCAAAAAAAACACGTACTACTAGGTAGAGATTTAAAAACGAAAAGAGCTGGAACCGGTTTCTTGTAAAATTAAAAAGTACTAGTCGGATAGGTTTTGAAGTTTACCTTCACAACTGTACTCTAACTTTTATTAAAGTATTTGTTCAATGAAATGAATGAAGTAGGAACTGTTGCCAAAAGAAGTAGTTATTTCAAAGCGGTCACAACGATAAATTATACCCTGATATTTATCTCTATGTCAATGAAACTGCATTAAGCAAGTTAAACATAGTACGCAATAGTTCATGGCGTCAGGCATTTGATTAGTCAATATGAATTCACCTTTCAATACGTTTTGCCTTTGAAAACTGTATTTCCATAATGTGTTCAGCTTTCATTCAACACAATGTCAGTTTATCGACTTTCAAATTAAACCCATACATGTGCAGGTGCCATGAGTATCCCCGGGGTAAGAAGATGTGGCACGATCAAGTGAAACAATTGCAAAGCACGCAACACAATTCGGAATAACAGAAGAGTATGCGATACGACCGTGGGCCCAAAACGGCAAGGCGTTGTAATGTGTACCGTAACAATAGTTTAGTGCAACTCACAATCTGCGGCCTTCGACCCACTGCGCTCCTGAGTGACTGTTCCTCGGGGCAGCGGCGGGCATGGATCCGCGCAGCAAACCAAACTATCTGCATCGGTGGGGTCACACTTCTGTAAACCAGGGAGAGGTCCGATTAGGAGTAAGTTGGGCTTAATTCATGTGCACACATCGTTTTTACCTGCTCATCTACTCGTATACCTCAGTAATCGATATAAACACTCTCAGGCGATGGTAACAGTTAAATGACAGGTTCAAATCCCGGGGTGCGGAAATTTAATTTAATTAAGTAGTTATTTCGCAATTAATTAAAAAAATTATATTTCCCTGAGTGTAGAGCATGTTGTAATTGTCAGAGACACATAAAGGAAAGGATGGAGTACCTGCGGGAGATTTTCTTTGTTGGCCGCCTCCTTCGCTACCCGGCAGTTGGCGAAAGGTTGGCAAACTCCCGCCCCCCCCGTGTCCTTCATGGTGCAGCTACTACCTTCAAACACACAACACACCAGGGTTACACCACAGAACACACCACATGGTGATGGTGACGATGACTGTTAAGACCACAGAGATACAGAGGTGGCCCAAGCCAAGGCAAGTGAAGTCAGTATTGTAAGAATTTTAACTGACTTCTCTAAAAAGGTACGGCTAGGGATTTCATAGCCACACCTTTTTACAAACGTTTTAGTACATTAGGGTTGCCACAAATCATTTTAATTAGCTTGATCTTGAATTTGAAATAAAAGTGAATACATGAAGCATAACAATTATATTATTGAATCATCGCTATTTTCCACGTGGACCCATGAGGTATAGCTTTTTACCAATGGTGAAGTTTTGTAAACTGGATGACAGAACTTTTATTTACCTCTTTTTAAATTACATTAAGTATTTGATAGAATACATTAAAAAACTTCTTTATATCATATTTAATCGTATGTCGGTGATATCATACAGAATTTCATCACCGTTCAACCACTCGTTTTTTGGCAGGTTTCCCATCGGAAAATTACTAAATACACACAGATCCATAAATTTATATCTTTAAAGTATTAATGTTTTGAGACAAGAGAATATTACGTAAGTGATCAAAGTTGTAAATTTTACATGAATACAAAAAAGTGTGGTAATTACCTCTAAGATTTCTGTAGTATTATTTAATTATTTTCCGAAGGCCTAATCCCAAATATAGAAAAAATATTAATAATTTTCAAGGAAGTATGAGATTGATAAAAATGGTTAGTAAGATAGTTTTTTTTTTTTTTAGGTTTTTACATTTTATTTAAACAATAATTATTATTATTTTTAAATTATTAAAAAAAACAAGTTTTTGTCAGTTAAAATCTTCATTTGAAAAATGTTCTAAACAGACAGTACTGTGGAACTTGGGAATCCAATCTCCCCGCTCTATTGCACGAATCCAAAGTTGTCGCCTTATCTCATCTTTTGGGAATCTTAAAAATAGTTAATAAAAAAAACGTTTATCACAGCCCTTAAAACATACAAATATTGTACAAAAACGTCAAAGCAAGATATGGGTCTCTCTCTGACACACACATATTCCCGCCCGTGTAAGTAGATAGAAAGAGACAAATATATATTTAAGAATACGGTTGTTTTTTGTGTAGCCGAATTCTCGCCTACAAATCTGGAATCCAGCCATTTTGTTATAATTTGTAAACAAACAAACAAAACGATACCAAAAACACCATTTAAATGATTTACAAATACAAAACGTATAACATAACGTTTGCTTAAATAAGAGTGGCAGTTTATAGTTAATATAATGTACATATACTTATATAGGTACTTGATAATTCGATAACCACGATAGTAACGCGCTGTCATAAATATAATATAAACTACAGATTTACGTGTGAAAAGTAATGTGTTTAACTGATTTTTGATATTTTACATTACATTTCGTGATGTATTTATACATGCATTCATAGGACATGTAAGACAGTGCTAATGGTTTATTTGTATAACCTGGGTATGTTTTTCAATGTAAATATACGACATAACCTCAAAAGCTACGTTCGCATAACAAAACCACAACACATGAAACAATATTAAACAGTTTATATAGTCAACACAATAGATTTATTTAACAAAACGAGCATAACGTGTGCTTAGATAATAATGGACGTTTTTCTCAGTATGGGTCAATGATACGATAATTCAAACGCGATGTCAAAAAATATAAAACACTCACCTGTGAAACCTTTTAATACCATTTTTTGATGTATTTTTTGCCAAGAAATTCACAGAGCATATAGACATGATGTTTTGTTTATTTGCAAAACCTCTTTTCCGCAGACAATCAGAACTATTAATCAACCTTATAGTAACCAAAAACAACAATAGATTTAAATTTAACGTCAAACCAAACAAAACTTTGAACTAAACCCAAATTGCGACGTATTGAATGTAGGCCTACAGACTACACCCCTTGTCTGAACGATAATTTATATATTCAAATTTAATACACTTTTCCTTAGTTATTAAAATGTTACGGATGCTTTACACAATTTGCTGTAAAATTTAGTTGTGATTTGAATGAAGTTCTCAATGCCAGTTGCACACGACTAGGTATATGGTAGGTCAGCTCGAGGACACCAGTTGGCGAGGGCCCAACCAGTTTGTTTGACACATCAGATTACTAATTTTCAAGCGAACTCTTTGTGACGAGCTGCTGAGTTGAATAGCCCTGGCAGTCTATACAAATGAACATCGGGCAGATCAACATACAAGCTGCTGCAGTAGTCTAATCAACTGCCAACGCTATTGCTAAGTTTATAATATATGTAGCAAATAATACAGGGGTATTATAATTCATGTTTGCATTTTATTCAAGATAAATTTTCTTTCATAGCTCATATGAAAGCAGCAATTGACAGAACGAGGAGTTTTGGTTAACAATGTTGTATTATGTCATGAACAAAAATCACTTGCACGCATAGAGATATGTTTGCATATGAAAAAGATCAAAGTATCTATTAAATTATTTCTAGAACCTTGATACAAATTCCAGTTGACAAAAACAACATCCTTGCTATGTCGATGTTTTTACACGATTTTCAATCATAGAAACCAACTAATTTTGACAAAAGTAAATTCTAAAAAGGGTTTCAAAACTTATTCCCATAAATTTTTTTGATAGCTGTCAATTTAAATATAATCTCAACAATACTCTCCTTACTCCTGTCGATGAAATCAAAGATCTTGGCATCATTTTAGATATTTTTGGCAGATTTTTTTTATATATCAACTCAATTACAACCAAAGGACTTGGCTTAATTCCCAGAAATGCCAGAGACCTTAGGAATATTTCTACACTCGAAATATAGTATTTATCTTTAGTTTGTAGTCAAATGGAATATAATTCTTCCTCAAATAGTCAAGTAAAATATAATCTGGTCCCCTAACTATAAAATTCCCTCCGACTCTATCGAAAAAAACCCAACATAAATTTCTTAGATGTATTAACTTTAAACTTAATCTTCCTATTGAAAATATCAACTATAAGTACTTGGTGAAAGAATTACATTTATTAAAACTTTCAGACCGAAGAATTATTTTTGACTTGACTTTTATTTATAAAATTGTCAATGGTATTATAGACAGCCCTGATTTACTGAACCTTATTTCCTTCCACATACCAACGAGAACTACTCGATCCAAATTTTTATTTAGCTGTAACAATAACAATACAACAACAACAATCCAATAGTAGAGACGTCAAGCAACTGCTCTGTCAAAATTTTGTAAGTCTTTGTATTAACAGTGATTAAAAACATTCAAAAAGTACACCAATCAATTGAGAATTCAACAGTGCTTAATCTCTAGCGTTCTCTAAGCAATTGTTCGTGTTTTAGTCTTGTTTCAAAGTGCAATCAAAGTGAGTCAAATCAGTACATAAACAATCGCATTGACAAAACCATTTCTAGGCTAACTTCACACAAGGAAGTCGAACCATGGACATAAAATACAAGACACGTCTAATTCATACAAATTGAACGATAAATTTGGCACTCTCTGATATCTGTTTGAAAACTCATAACGCATGAAAAGGATAGCCATACCAAGCACAATATGTGTGTATGAATGATATAGCTATTTGAACGTCCCGCGTTACACTCTCCGCGTTACAAGCCCTCTCTTCCCCAACGAACTTACGAGCGAAGTAGCATACGACGTACTCGTGTACTGTCGCTAGGTTGTCTTCCACACACTTATGTATTTCTGCATTCGCTATCTTACTTATACCACTGAGTATGTGAATAATTGTATTCATTGAAATAATAAGTGATTTGTGTGTACTTCGCATGAAAAGAAACTCCATGAGATTTGTTTTTTGGTCCCGAATGATTTTTACACTTGTCAAAAGCACAGGAAGGCATTTTATCTCAGAAAAGAGCTTACAGCGATGCCTTTGTGGCAGCTGGTGAGAGCTCTTTTGTCAAACGAATGTTTGTCCGAGACTAAACGCAGTAAATTTCAGGTATGCCACGTTGGCTTAGCTTAGTGCAGTCACGCGCGTTGTCTCAGTAACGTATCTACATTATTTAATTCATCTAAGGGTCGAACACGTGAAATGATAAGATCTACCCAAGTCATGGACATGTTCACTGATATGATGCAGGAATTCAAAGAGCTTCGAAAAGATATCACAGATTTTTAAACCACAATCAATTATTGTGCAAACGAAATTTGACGACTTCTTAAAACAGATACTAGAAATGGAAAAAATAAATTAAAAGTGGAAAAAAATAAAAATGACATATCCGATTTAAAGAATACTCTAAAAGTAATGCAAAATAAATCGATCACACAAACAATGCATGTAACGTCGAAATAAGGGGAGTTTCCGAAAAAAACAATGACAATCTATTGAAAATTATTAATGAATTAGGTGCAACCATCAAACTCGACCCCGCTAAACTCGAAATTAATAATTTCTATAGAATACGTCGGGATCCAATAAGTGCTGATGGTGTGGCCCTACATGAACATGTACGACCAATAATAGTAGAATTTAATAGAGAAAAAAATAAAGATAAGTCCCTTGCGGCGGTGAAAACTTTTAATATGCAACACACTAAAGCAAGACAAGCTAACCATAACACATTTAAAAAAGTTTTCATCCCCCAAAAAAGGTTCCTATCTTCATAAGCGAGCACCTCACAACAAATGAAAATAACATATTGAGGTTAACAAAAAGATTCGCAAAAGAACACAACTTCGCTTTTGCATGGTCGAGAAATGGGCGATGCTCCCTCAGGAAGACATGTACATCCAAGGTTATAGTGATTGCACATGAGGAGCAATTATCGCCAGGGTTAATAAAAAACCTATCGGATATACCTACAGAGTAACCAACCGACCCAAGAAAAATAACGGATTGACATATTTACCTGTAATACAAAAACATTGATTAACTCACTGCTTTATACAATGATTTACTGCTACTATACGAACATAAGGGGAATCAGAACCAACATTGATGAATTTTATATACACATTCTTAACAATGACTATCAAATAAAAATTCGGTCAATCATATCAAGCTGATATTGTAATGATGCCCTTTAGTCATAGACTAGTATTATGAAGTACTAAACGGTTACTAGTCAACTCTTCAGTACAGGTGCCAATAATACATTTATTTATGTTCTACCTTGTGTAATATTATTCTTTTGATTTTATTATTTCTAATTTTGTAACTGTTAATTCATGGTGGAATTCTATTTTAATGAATAAATAAAAACAAATTTATAACTTTATTCCACTTTTTTATTTTTTTAATGGACTGGTTTCAGCCTATAACGGCCATCTTCAGACTAGTAGTCTCATATCATAAAAAGGGAATAAAAGTTATAAATTTGTTTTTATTTAATCATCTTTTGGTTCTGTTAGTTATTCATTTTACTTTTGCGTTTATCATAAACTTTTACTTGATTACTTACTTTTCTTAAATATGCTAATTAAGTAAACACTCATGTATATATGTTTTGGGTATCATGCCTGTTATATGTACTAAAATAAATAAAAAATTAACAAATGATAAAAAAACATCAGGACTGAGTCTTTCAGATACTCGCTTGTACCTAGATTGCATGTAGTTGGTAATACATACGCAGAGGTGGCTGATGTATTTAACTGCACGGAATGTAGATACAAGAAGGCTATTATGATATATTTTAATCAATAATACTTTTATTTTTCTTAAACACTATTTTTTAATACTCTACGACCATTTCGAATTTTGTTTGTGAATATAATTCTCATTTTTTCACTGTCAATTACATACCTTTAATGTAAAAGCCCTCTCGGGCGTATACAATAAAATAAATAAAATAAAGATTTTCGGAAATCGCATTTTTATATATATATATTTTAGCCGGTTTGAATAAATGAAAGATAGTTTATTACTAACTTTATTGATTTAATTTAAAAAATAATCTTAATTATTTGGTAAATTGTATTTAAAAAAATATGAATTTACATAATTATTAATTTTCATTTTAAAGTTTAAAAAAAAATAAAAATCAAATACTAACAATTTTGAGTTAAGTCAAATCGTAGGTAGAAAAATGCTGAATTATTATTTTGAACACAATAACTTGATTAAATAAATGTGGATTGACAAAATAATTGCTGTAATTTATTTAAACATAAAATGAGATGAAGTTATAAATGCTATTCTAAAACTTATGATGAAATAAATTTTATACCCCAACGTATAAAAGCGTATTTGACATAAGATTTAAAAAAATACACAACCCCACTTAAAATTATGGTCAATAATACATACGAGAATAAAATACATTCAATGAATCCTAATGTCAATTGTCGAATTTGATACATACAGTGTTTCTCACAATTATTTGTCCGACGTATAAAGTCATCTGTGCATTATTACACTAACTATCAATTTGGATTTAATCGCTCTCCTCAACCATCGGGGGTTCGAAGATTTGACAGTCAATGTAAACTACGTAGGAGGGGTCGATGTGATAAAACAGGAATGCCTACCTTCCCGTAGTCCTACAACACAGGCCAATAATACCGCCATGGACACAATCTCTTTGAAAAAACGCATTTTGAAACTTTTTACACTAGTGAACAACTCACAAGTTGGTAACAAACTGCGATGTACAGATTTCAGGTACTTCCTTTATATTAGTAAGAGTTACCAGTCGTGGGATTGTGTGGGTCAGAAGCAGGGCCGGATCCACCCTTAGAGTAACAATATATAGAGACCTAACTTTGCGAAATTTTGACGCTACTTTTTGACCAAGCATTGACTAAAAGAGGTATGACGTATATGCTTCCAGCCAATCGGATGCGAAGAAAACCGTAAAGATAAAAGTTATTCCGTCTTCATCTGTTCGCGAACAATTTTGAGTTGCCACATGAGAAAGAAAGAGACATGGATACGTTCAGATGTTGGACTAATCAGGGAATCCCCATTCATACACATTTACGTCAGAATCCCGTATATCTCTCGAAGTAAAACATAATAAGAATGCATTCAAACTCATTTTAAACGGGAGTTTATTATATCGAAACAAATAATGCAAAGATTGACTAAATATTGGTGTAGATAACAAGTTGTTTTGTAGGTTAACATGTAAAATATTTGAGGTCAAACTAAAAATACGAATTCTTGGATAAATACCTGTGGAAACTGATTTTTTTGGTCCTTTGTTACTTCAGTTGAAACAACCAACAACTGCACATATAGCCATATCGTTTTTTTTTAATATTGCACTAAATTCACTTAAGTTATTATATATTTTAAGCTTTTTGTCTGTCAATTCGACTGACAAGTAAACTACTGTGAAATTAGTAATATATTGAAAAAATGGTTCCGCGGCTTTTAGCACGCCCCATCATTTATGTTCTTAATAACAATTGTTTGTCTCTTTTTCTCATATGTCTATAGAAACGAGCATAAAGAGAGAGCTATATTTTGCGAGTATGAACGATTTGACTCATAATTAGGACGGTCTCTCTATATTGTTACTCTAAGGATCCACCATAGGTTCAAATTGTGCAAAATACAAAGGCGCCATCTCTGAAGAGGCGCAGTGAAAACAAATATCGTAAATTGACTTTAAAAAACATTTAAACTTACCCACATCGTGAAATAATTATGTATTCTATTGCGCTGGCAACATCACTGTGCATTCAACGACTATCAAAAATGTATGGAAAAAGTTTTTTGTGACGTTATTTTTTTTACGAATTGCATAACAGTTATTTGGACGTTGAGTCCGTTTTTTATGATGTTTCGTGCCTTAAAATTGATGCAATCTAAAGTCTCTAACCAGACAGAATGCCCGTTTTTACTTCCCGGCAATTGAAATGAACCGTTAGATGTGGTACATATGATGCTTGTTCCGGTGACTTTGTTCCCATTTGATTTTTACGAATTCGTTTGAAGAAATATTTTTTTGGGGGTTTGTTATCACGCGATACTTCCAGTAAAATAAAAATGTATTAATAAAATTACATATCTCCGCTTTCGGCTTTTTTCTCTAGCTATTGGTAACTGGTTCCAAAAGTATTTCCTGGTAGTGACAGAACATTTCAGATATTAACATCACTACCGTACAGATCAGCTGCAATGTTCATCCTTTTTGTGTTATACAAAAACAAGCTTTTAAAGAGAGCTTCTTTAAGGTTTATTCTCATGTGAATTTATGAAATGGAACGAGTTTGTAAAAATATGAATTTACCTCGCTCGGGGATTTCTTCGATTCGGGGATGGTATTTCGTTTTATTTATAAACTGTTTAAATACTTAACTGTTGTGTGCCTTTGGGTGTTTTTGGGTTATTTTGTGTCTAAAGATTAATTTGTGTTAGTTACAGTTTCGGTTTGTCTAGCGATCGTCGCAACCATAAAGCGAATGAAGATTCTGAAGTTCCATTAACTTCGATTTCCATTATTTATAAAATTGATCAATTCGGTACTATTAATCTACATATATATATTTTTTAAATCCGGCTCGCAGAATTTTAAAAGTAAGGCTAAACAATAAAATCAAATTGAAAACTTGCGTTTGTCGGAACTTTATTCCATCCAATTGCTCCGATAGTAAATAATGTTCCCAGCACATTTCGATCGGCCCTCACTGCACAGGGCGCGAGGTGGCGCGGAGCCGGCCCTGCTCAGAACTCGCCCAATGAAAATACCTTGTTCGTTGGATAAGCGAGATCTTTTAAATAAATAAATTATGTAATCGATTGTACAAAATTAAACATTAATAATACTAACAGTAGGTATAATATTAATTCAGTTTATATACAATGTCTAGTTTCTAGTTAATGATAATTACCTCCCTAATTGAGAAACTTCTCGTGCTTAGGGTAGAAGTACTATCATAGGTTTCTTGAAATTATTTTTTTATGATTAAAAATGAATATCATATGAATATGATACATTTTAGGTAATTTTATTGAAAAGTGTATTTTGAGTTTTTTTTTAATATTTCGTGGTTATGTACATCTATTATGTCTTTGGGAAGTTTTTGAATATCTTAATTACTGAGTAGGAATAGTGACGTTATGCTGTTGTTGTATTGAGTTTCGGGGTAAGTATTTGGCCTAACGTTCTTAGTCTTGTGCTCACTGAATCCTAATTGCTTTTTTCTTTGTACATTTGACGTAATGCATTTTTAGATATATATTTTCAAATCTAAAACTTTGAATTCTCTAAATAATTCGTCATTGGGGTAATATATTTGATTTTTTAGGATTATTTTTAGTAGTCTTCTTTGGACTTTTTCAAGTGGGGCTAAGTTAGTTTTCACCTCCCCAGCCTATTATTCTGTATTGCAGAATTGATTGGACCAGGGCGTGGTAAGTCTTTAGTAATAAAGGTTTTTGTAAATGGTTCTAATTTTTAGAAAAAATGTAATATAGTTTACGTATTCTTTTTACAGTTTGTGTAATGTGCTCAGTCTACTTTATATGATGGTCTATTGTAATATTTTCATATTTGATATGATCTTTTTTTGTCAGTGTCAGATAAATTATAAGATTTGCAATTTTCAGGAAAATTTTTCAAGAGTTATGAATAATAATATTGGAATCTGTCAAGGACGATCGTTGGGCCAATGTTACCTAAATACAAGCTAACTAACTAACTAACCATCACGCCGTTTCCCCGCAGGGGTAGGCAGAGAGGACGGACCGCCATACAACTCTGTCTTGGCACACACTTCTTGCTTCATTTACATTCATACATCGTCTCATACATAATCTTCTCTTATTCTGACTCTTCACATGACCTGATTCAAGTATTTGATTTACTTGATCGTGCCATGTCTTTCTCGGGCGTCCTCGACTTCTTCTTCCATTCACTTTCGCATCATATATTCTTTTCACACTCCTTTCATCGTTCATTCGCTCTACATGCCCAAACCATCTAAGCGTCCCTTTCTTGATCCTATCCATTACGCTCATATCAGCCTTGCATTCTTTCCGGATATCCACATTTGTAATACGGTCATACATGGTTTTACCGCACATCCGTCTCAAAGATCTCATTTCCACAGCGTTCAGTCTACTTTCATCCTTCCTCTGCCAGTTCCATGCCTCACTGCCATACATCAGGGTTGGTATAAGCACTCCATTGTGAACTGCTAGCTTTGCTTCTTTGGACAATTTCTTATTTGCCCCAACAGCGTTCAGTCCTCCATTAATGGAGTTTCCTGCATTCACCCTTTGTCAAAAAAGAAAACTCGTCAAGTATTTCGAAAAGAAATACAAATTTAGTGAAGAGCAACCAGGATCCCGGAATAAAAAGTCTCGCGAAGCGGCGATCTGTACAGGAGGTGGTACTCAACTTGGAAAACAAAACTACAAAAACTGACATCTTTTCTCGTTAAAAAACACTGTCATTTGTCAGTTGACTATCAAATACGAAAGCAAAATCGAGTTACATTTTTTATAATTTTTTTTGACCAATTGTCGAGAAGGGTTCATGATCCAAGAAATAAAACAAACAAATTAAGATCATTTTTCATCTCCGTTATACCAGCCCTCGGCTAAAACCCTCAATTTTTGTCATATGTCCCTAAAGGGAACATTTCCACAAAGTGAAGTCTCGAGCAAAAAACTCGAGTTTGTGTTTTTTTTTTCTAGTCGACTGTGCTCTCTTTTTACACGGTTTTGTTTAAGAGGTTTCGAAACACACGGTGCTACACCCTTTGCACGTGCTCACTGTCGCTAGTCAGTACGACCTCTAACAGCCGGGGTCCCCCAAGGTGGACAACAATCTCTCTTACCTTTATAATTTATAATCACTCAATAAGCCGATGATACTAATGTCATTTCAAGCTGTCGCGGCCACTGCTACAGTTAGCACAGCGCCAGTCCATCCTCACAAAAAAATGGTGCAAAAATGGAGGATTTCAATCAATTCTTCAAAAATTGCCGCAACAGTCTTCACTCTAAAACGGCACAAAGAGCCCCCAAACATCAAACTGTTCAAAATCCACGGAACACCTCGAGTAATATTAGACTCCAAACTCACGTGGGACGAAAACGTGAAGTCAACAATTAAAACAGCAAACAACGTGACACCTAAGCTCTAGTCCGTGCTAGGTAGAAATAGTTGATTACCAGCAGACAATAAACTACTCCTATACAAGACGACCATAAGGCCGGGCTTCACATACGCTGCACCCATTTGAGGACACGCAGCTCACTCACACATAGAGAAACTACAAAACCTTAAAAAAAAGCCATTCGACTTGCGTTGGGTAGGCCCAGATGGATCAGGGTTTCCACTCTACACAAAGACACAAACATTCCTCTGATAAAGAAGTGAATTGTTGCACAGTGAGTAAACTAATGTTGAGGAACTCTGTATATGAAGAATATTCAAGTCCAAGACTAGTCAGCAGTGCGCGCAGGAGGAGTGCGCCCCCGCCCCGAGGGAGGTGGCGGCTAACAAACTTGCCAGTAAACATTACACAGGGACAGGCTCTGGATATCTCAAGTGATTCGCGAGTGAAGCCACGTCGTACCAAATGTGCGTATATTGTCTGATAGTCCTGGGGGAAATCTTATCCTGAATTTATTTCTTTCCAAGGAAACCAACGCACCTTTCTTTTCTTATTATTTTGGTATACTTTTTTTACACAGTGTTGCGTGGAACGATTCCACTGTGTAAAAAGAGAGTCCGTGATTTATCCACATTCTGAGTAGAAAATCCATTCGGAATTAATTTAACCAGCCGCCAGTTGAAAATGCACGCGAGAGGCTTTGCATTTTCGGCACGCTCTAGAGTGGCAGATACTCCCAGTATCGCCCTGGCGAAGTGCTCTCATTCCGAATCGAAACGTCGCTTGAAATGGCACTAGCCGTGTTTGGACACCAGATCTGAATAGCCAGGTTCTTCTCAACCTTCCTCTTCCTCTTCCCCACCCCCTCTCTCCCTTCAGCTGCGCCACAGATCCTTGTCTCTTGTGCGGTATTACCACAGTCTCCATATCTGAATACCTCACAGTCGTGTTGCCAGGCTGGAGGGCCCCACCCCCTTCAGCCACGAGGAGAGAAAATGTTTGATTAATATCACAAGAAGTAAGATGACGTTAAGGTGGCTTAGGGCACACACACACGCTCAGAACACGATTCTATCGTTTAGTTGTTTTTGGGTCACGACCTTTGATATCAACACAACAGCCCCTTGAAATAACAAGGTTCCACCTGACACCGCAAAGTTAAGCGATAATAAACTCTAAAGTAGCTTTGCAAATGGCCCCGATAACCCAAGTAACGCTCCAATTAAATCTATAATAAAACAAACATAATTATTCCATTACACTACCATTTTGAAAGTCACATCAGAAATAGTAACTTCATTATAAATGTAAGGTGGCTAATTTGGTTCTAAGACACAAACCAGGATCCCTTAGTAAAACAGACAACCACAGACCGACCCCCGCAACTTCGTAATTATCTAAAACTTAAAATATATAAAACACGAATCAAACGCCCTCCCACCAGCTTACCAATATGGCATCACAACTAAACTCAGTACTGGTTTCAAACTTCCGCCGATCGCCTAAAAATGCCATCAAATGTCGATAAAACCTGCGGTACAGCACAACACAGGCTTCATTACTTGGTTTTATATACTTATTCATATGCACCAAATGTATAAATATCTACGAGGCCTGTTCAAAAGAAAGGGTGATTTTGAATTTTCGCTGGCTGTGTACATTCGATTATCTATTTTTTGTTGTTGTTATGTTGGTACACATATGTTTATCATATGTTAGCATTATCAGCCATTTTGGATTAGTGGTTTGTTTTTGACAACTGGAAAGGTTAGTCACGTTTTTGTGTGTTCTTCGATTTTTTACTTGTGTAAAAAATGGATCGAAGAATATGTATTAAATTTTGCGTTAAAAATGGAATAAAGTGCTCCAACGCACTTAAAATGTTGACTGTGGCATTCGGCGAGTCTACTTTGTCTCAAAAAGTGTTTATAAGTGGTACAAGCGCTTTACAAAAGGCCAAGAAGATGTTAATGACGATGAGCATCTTGGAGTTGTCGAAAAACAAATCATGGATTTTATTCTTTGATCCATTTTTTTTCAAAAGTAAAAAATCTAAGAACACACAAAAACGTGATTAACCTTTCCAGTTGTCAAAAACAAACCACTAATCCAAAATGGCTGATAATGCTAACATATTATAAACATATGTGTACCGACATAACAAAAAAAAATCGATTTATTGCAAATTTGTATAGATTGGGTTAAAAAAATAATTCTTTCTCCATATATTCTTACTCCAAGGTTAAGACAATGAGTCAACATCTGTTATCGCCCTACAATTTTTAATTTTACTTTTGTTTGTAAACTATTTTCTTGAGGGAACGGAAGTTCATTTTATAATAATATAAATATATTATAAAACGTTATGAACTGATATGTTTTTTCGTTAATATTTTTATTTATGAATAATATTTTAAAAACTAATTTAACTTATCTTTGAACAAATAAAAAATATACATATTAATTATTCTTCATGATTTACGACCACCTACTCAAAACAAAATACCTAATTAAATTAATTTGTTACAACCTTGTCAGTGATATACGCAGTATTTAGGCCGTACAACCCTTGGTCATCCTTGGTCAAAAACTGGCTTCAACGTTTCGCAAAGTGAGGTCTCTAGTATATTGTAACTCTAAGGTTACGTACAAAAATCATAATTTTTATTTTTTCTTAAGATGTTACGAAATTTAAAAATATTAGTTATTGTAAAATGTATGTTTTTATAGGATTAGCTCAAAATGAAATCTGGTTTTGAATCAGCCTACGGAGATAAAGATGACGTCAGCTAGCCACGTCCAGCCTGCTTCTCTTCAGATTGTTAGCTCGTCTCATCTGCGGGCGATCTCCGCTCCTGTTTCCCGCTCGTCATCTGTTAGTCGTGCGATGGTAGTTATATTAGATAGGTTTTCCCGTTTAAAATATTATTTATAAACATGAGTTAATAAATAAACATATTATATTCGACCTTTGTACGGTCGCCTGATAAGCGGTCTCTCTGCGGATGCGTCAGAAGCAGAGGGAGATTATTCTACTCCTTGTTAAGACTGGACGACCTTCGCGGAAGAGCGCTAAGCTCCTTGGCCACGGACCCAGAGGTCACGCGTTCGGTGCCTCTGAACAGGGAATCCCTAGAAGTGTGATCGCCGCCGATCTGAAATAAAACTGGCATCGCCTTTCGACTCCTAGGTCCCAGGCGGGTCAGGTAAATTGAAAGATAAAAAACGCAACAAGCGGCAGTTTATCCAAGAAAGCAGATTCAAGTTAGAATAACAGAAAAGTGTGTGTGAATGTGAATGAAGCAAAGAGTGTGTGCCAAGGCAGAGTGTGTGCCAAGGCAGAGTGTGCTGTGTGGCGGTCCATCCTCTCTGCCTCCCCCCGCGGAGATACGGCGAAGTTACACAAACCTGTATATAATGTTATACTGGACACTATAGAGAATCTATTACGACGCGCAAGTAAATGGAATAAGTAGTCGTGTTCCCCCGAGGAAGACAGGAACTCTGATGCTGCGCGATAGTTGACGACCTCCGCGGCCGAGCGGTTAAGATCCTAAACGACGAATCTGGGGGTCGCGGGTTCGAATTTCAGCGAATGCGAGTAAATCTTATTTAATTAATATTTTTTATTTCACATTTAATTCATATGAAATAATAAAAAGCGTTTTGTGGCACTTTCCATAGTAAATCACTTCTCCGGGTTTTTACGTCGTACACCGTGAGAAAGAAAGAAACAGTAAAATTTTCCAAATTATCACACCGCCTTCAAGTATTGTAAGAATGTTCTTCGTGTCCCGCGTCTCCGTTGACTCCGCCCACACGTTTTGACACAACATAAGTCAACGGTTTTTTAGGTTATATGCTATATTTTTGTTTATAACAATGCTGTGAAAAAGTGGTTATACGAATAAACAAAAACATTATTTCGATATGTGCTATGAATGGATGTATAAATACCCTAGCCCCAGTTCTAGTCAAGTCCAGGTCTAGCCGAGTCCGGCAAAACTCATCAAAACTGACTACTGCAGCACTCTATCTTGTATATTATTGTTTTGAGGGTTTTCCAGTGCGAGAGCAATCTTCCAGTTGAAAGGTTATCATTCGGTCCAGTGTTTGGATGGCTGGGTGCCTCTTGAGAAGACCTTGCCGCGTCAGGTCGGAATGGCCAGTGGCCCTCAAACTCTGTACAGTGAATGTTGGTGATTGTTCCTTACGTCATCTCACAACGGATTTGTTAGTTGTGGGTCGGGTTTGAAATGCCTTCTAGGGAGGACTTTTTTTGTTTGATTTTTAATGTTTATTAAACGTATGCAAACACATTTTCCATCATACAGCTAATAGGAAATAATACATTTCAGTGATCATCGTTTCACAATGTTTCAATGAACGTGAATTGGAACGAAGCACATAAAATAAATTTACACCGTCTTGTAAATACATAGATAAAAAATTAACTGATAATAATCTTGGTTTGTATACAAATCTTTTTTTTTTCAATTTTTTCAGCACATATTCTGAGAAAAGCGCCAGGACTTGAGGCTTCCTCTACGGCTTCTAGAAGGCTGCTGAAAAGTTTTTGGCATCTATGAAACACACTGTTTTGTGTGCACGTAAGTTGAGTTTTAGGAAGGCCATAATCACAACAATCTATCTGAAGATATTGGAAACATTTATATTACGTATTTTGCAGATATTGATGAAGCATACAATTTATATGCTTGTAAATCATCGTTTAAGTATTATATATGATGTGTTGTTTTATTTTTTTGTTGTGTTATCTTTAGATCATTTATTTATTTCTAATTGTTCTAGTAAATTGCATCTCAAACCTAACTTTCAATTAGCGTTGTAACCGCTCCGTAAGAACTACTTCATTTTGCAGCAGTTCAAACTTTATTAATTTTTCATTGAACAAATATTTCAATTGAAGTTGGATTACAAAGTTATGAAGAACTACTTTATTTTGCAGCTGTCAGTTGCGAAGTTGAACTTCAAAGCCTTTAAAGAAGTACTTGAAGTGAAGTTCGACTTATATTTTGGAGAGGAATTTCTATTGAATTGCTAGTACTTATCGATCAAAGGGAACCGGTGTCCGTTTTTTCGTGCTTTTTTGGACGAGGAACCGGTTCCAGTTCGTTTCGTTTTCAAATCTCTACTGACTAGCACTTTTGTTTTAGCGAGGAACTTTTGTCGGTGTGCTAGTTGTTTTTGAAAACACCTCCAGGAACCGGTTCCAAAAAGAACTGGACAAATAACCGGTTCCTCGCCAAATAAAATTCAAATCCCTTTTTGGCGAGTTCGACTTCAATTGAAGTGTTCACTGCGAAGGGTTTATTTTAAAGAACTAGCAGTTCGTGAACCATTCACAAAACATTGAAGTTTTTCCAACGCCACTCCAAGAGATGGGCTGCAAATTTATGATCTGCATTTTTATTTAAAAGTAATGTATATGCCCTATGAATCTAGTTGAAGAATCCCTTCCAGTCAGTCCAATAATGTACGTGGTACTGCATCCTGGGTGGGCGCCTTTTAATTTATACGTGTTACTGTTTTGAAGCTTAGGTATTCTACTCAAGACTTTTTTTAGGTTAATTCAGATATCATTGTTCGTCTGAAAAGCTTTACTGTTATGCAGCACGATAAATCCGATCAACTGCGATCTTAAATTTTCGTGCTAATTAAAATCTATTTAGTATGATGTAATTTTTTGTCAATTGGCCCCCCTAAAAAGCCAAAAGTGGCAGAGAAACGACCACAAGACGCCCGTCTGAAACGGCTGGGTCAGTTTAGTTTCACATTAGACGGCGAATCAGACAGTTAATATTGGACCGAGTCAAAACCGTGTTTGCCGCCCATGGTGAAATTGTAGGTTCAATTAAATATTACGAGGAATAATCGGGTGCCAGGAGTAAGGCAAAGAGACGCTACGATTCCCGGCAGTAGCCGACGAGGAGCGAATTAGCTGGACTGCTCGGCTGGTACCCTGTAGGACTGGACTCGAGGACTCCGAGAACGCAGTTCTCGAGCGTTTTCCAGTATCGGTGATAACTAAACAATTTTGTATTAATAGTTTGTCTTAACGAGTATCAAATTCTTACGTTATCTAGTTAATCGAGTTTCTCCTGGGCATAGAATCAATATTCGCAAATATAATACAAGAGAGCATTTGAGGGGCTTAGAAGCAAAGACAGCAATCTCCTTCATTTTTAAATGTTTCTTGGAAAGTTGATTTAACGTTTAATGCACTTTCCTTTTGTGAATATGTTAATAAATTTGGAGATAATTGTTTCAAATTGTTTCTAGTTTAATGTGCACTAACATTTTGGTACACTTCATTCTTCATTTTTTTATAATAATCATTCAAAAGTTGACAATGCTACAGAACCGTTTTTGGAGATTGGTGTCTTTGCTTCTAAGCCCCTCATTTGCGAGCGTATTATTGTTTAAATTCCTAAAACCCTGCAAAGTATGGATCCCTTTTGTAACTCCCAACTTTAAAAAAGAAGAATAAGGTCCTCTCTAAATCAGAATAAACGAATTTCAAACACGACACACCCGTTCTATCCGCTAGAGCTAACCGGGAGGGCATTCAAAAGGTAAGTGGATCCACGAGACCTACAAGTTCTCCGATTTTATATTCTGTGGCGGTGAAAAACTGGCGTAAATCCGTGCCGTATCAATATTTAAACCACATTTCTATTTATTTGCTTTATCTTGCTTTTTGACGGCCTCCGTGGTCAAGTGGTAAGACGCTCGACTACGAATCCAGAGTATAAATAGAAACGAATGTACAAATAATATATAGTATATTTGCGGCACGTTCCAGAGCGGTAGATACTCTGAATGTCGTCCTGGTAAAAGACCACCATTTAGAATCTAAAATTTGCTTAAATTGGCTGGTGACCAAATTTGAATAGCCAGGTACTTCCCAACTTTCCTCTTCCCCATCTTCTTCCTCTTCCCACTACATTCAGCCTCACAACATACCCCCATTAGGGATGCCATAGCTCATTGACTCCAGAGGGTCGGGACCAGTTGGGACTTGTGCGGTATTCACTATAAAAAATTGCAAAAATATCGAACCGAAAAACATAATTTGCATTTTTTTATTTATTATTATTATGGGCTAGATAGATTAAATTTATTTTATTTTTATAACCTTTTTTGTTAATTTTGTCAATGTCCCATGCATTGTGTATTTTTACAGATATATTGAATTTGCTAGTGTGAAAAACAAATGCACATTTTTAAAACCCCACGGAATTTATTTTTTGATAGTGAGTACTCAATAATTTATCAGATAGTGGAATAAAAATAAAATAAAAAAGTTTTTAAAATTGATATGAAGCATAGACATTAAATACAAGACACGTCATATTCATACAAATCTTACGAGAAATGTAGCACCACTAATGTTGCACCACTAAATGTTTCACCCGCGTATGAAAAGGATAGCCATTCAAAGAATATGTGTGTGCGGAAGAGATAGCTATATGAAGCGTGTTTCGAAGGTATGCCTCGTTGACTTGGTGAAGTGCAACCAGGCGCGTTGTCTCAGTAACGTATCTACATTATTTAATTCATCTAAGATATGAAGGTTTCTTTTACAGGGTATCGTTTGCTGAAGTTTGCTGGACCACTTTTATGACAAATACATTTCGACTCAGTTCAACACTTGGAGAAGTGGATAGGAATTTCACCCAGTACCATCTATTCTTGGGGTTTTTAATTAAATAGATGATTAAAAATAGTATTAAGGATACAGGTGATGTACTTTGAACACAACAGTACATCACATTTATCATTTAAAATAAGATAAAATGATCCATAAATACGGAAAAGCTTAAAAAAATCATATAAAACACGAGGGGACCCGGGTACTCTTTCAGTCATCGCAAGTTAAAATTTATACTTATTCGTTTTACTCTAACACACCACCCTCCACATATCCAACGGTTATGTTCAATTGTTCATTTCCACTGTTGTGGAGAAGACAGGAAGTTTCAGTCGGTTAGACTTACTGGAACATTAAAAAAATCTATGTTGAAAACCGAAGAGGGTACCCGGGTACCTTTTCAGTCACACAAAGGTTAATTGAAAATTATCTTTTTAGAAAGAAGATGAAAATTAAAAAAAAAGGGAAAATGAACTCAAGTTTGTGCCGAGACAAATATACGCGATAATGTTTTAACTCCGATCCTACCAACTGTAATTTGAACTGACGACGGCGAACCTGTGCTTTATAATCCTACTCTATTACAGAGAAATAACGTGTTGTATTAAGATTTACATATATCGTCATCCGAGGAAAATGGCGATGATTCTTTAGGCCGGCCCAGACTATGAGCATGTTGCAAACACTTCTGGTGCATCTAGCAATCGAGATATAGTTTCACCTCGAAATGACATTCCCGGGATAATTACGGTACTGTTGAGGAAACAGTTTGCGTAGATGCTGTTAGGTATAGATGCGGACTTAGGTAATAATGTTTTGACATTAAACAATCCTAAGCGATGCTAATATATACATAGAAGGTTGAGTTTATTTACCTATTATTGTTTATTCTTAATGTAAACAATTTTACAAAATCGTGTTTTTACTAACCATATCCTTATAGGTACCATTTTAGAGCACGGTTAGTGTTCAGACTAGATTTTAAAATAGTTATTCAATCAATTTAATGATAAAAATACAAATTTAAATTCCGAGACTGAACACGTGCTAGGTTTCGAAATTGTTTCAAAAAGATAATGTGATAATTAAAACAAAATAAAAATCAGTAAGTGCCATAAAACGTTATATTAATAAAATAATGTAGATACGTTACTGAGACAACGCGCGTGGTTGCACTAAACCGAGTCCGAGAGACATACCTGAAATTTACTACGTTTAGTATCACTCATACATTGGTTCGACAGACAAGCTGTCACCAGCTGTCACAAAGGTGTCGCTGTAGGCTCTTTTCTGACAAAAATGCCTTCCTGTGCCATTCAGAGGTGTAAAAATCATTCGCAAACAAAAAACATATCTCATGGAGTTTCTTTCCACTCATAAGTACCCACAAATCACTTATTATTTTAATAAATACAATACTCAGAAGGTGTTCAGCTACGTTGCAAATACAAAGAAAAGTGAGATAGCGCATGCAGA
>JAGWCC010001534.1:0-20612 GCA_022651775.1 Drusus annulatus | reverse complement strand
CCTATTTTCATATTATCTTCTTCTTTTTTTTTAATACTTATTTATTTACCCTCTAAACAATAACTAAAGACAAAAAGTTCAACATAATTGATTATGAATTATGAATTATGAATGAATTGCTTCGCCCTAGCGGTTTGATCGGGCGGACACATAGGTCCGCCCCTACGGCTAAAACGACAATATTTTTGATCACGTAGGGGCGGACCTATGTGTCCGCCCACCAGTCGACGCTAGGCGAAGCAATTCATAATTCATAATTCATAATTCATAATTACTCTTATCGTTTCTTTTTGCCCATTTTGCTCATTTTGCTAGCATCGGCAGTGGCTACAGCTTTCATCATTTTTCGGGTTTCGTCAAATTGTTTTAATAACCGATTGACTTCGGCAATATCTGTACCGCTTCCCAAAGCAATTCGTTTTCTTCTGCTACCAGTTATCATTCCTGGGTTTTCGCGTTCGTAGGGGGTCATCGAGTAGATAATGGCTTCGATACTTTTGAAAGCATTGTCGTCAATTTCCACATCTTTCATCATTTTTCCCACACCAGGTATCATTCCTACCAAATCCTTGAGGTTACCCATTTTTTTGATTTGGTTAATTTGCTTTAGGAAGTCGTTGAAATTGAATTGATCTTTGGCTAATTTTTTTTGAAGACGTTTGCCTTCTTCTTCATCAAATTGTTCTTGGGCACGCTCCACAAGCGATACAATATCACCCATTCCCAAAATCCGATCTGCCATTCGTTCGGGATAGAACACATCAAGTGCTTCCATTTTCTCGCCCGAGCTCATAAATTTGATGGGTTTATTGACTATTGATCGGATTGATAAAGGCAGCTCCACCACGTGTATCGCCGTCTAATTTGGTCAACACCACTCCATCAAAATTTAACCGATCGTTGAATTCCTTGGCTGTGTTTACAGCATCTTGCCCCTGTCATGGAATCTACCACAAACAGCGTTTCCTGCGGATTAATATGTTGTTTGATGGACGCTATTTCGGTCATCATCTGCTCGTCGATGGTCAATCGACCGGCAGTATCCACAATCACCACATTACAGCCAATTGATTTCGCATGTTTAATCCCGTTTTGTGCAATCTGAACAGGGTTTTTATTTCCTTCTTCGGTATACACCTCCACCTGCACTTGCGCACCTAGCAACATTAATTGCTGTATTGCAGCAGGGCGATATACATCGCAAGCTACTAATAATACCCTTTTGGTTTTCTTTGTTTTTAGATAATTTGCCAACTTACCCGAGAAAGTTGTTTTTCCAGATCCTTGTAAACCAGCAATTAATATGATGGCAGGTTCGCCTTTGGTATTAATATCGATGGCTTTCGAGCCCATCAACGTCACCAATTCGTCGTGTACCAACTTAACCATCATCTCGCCTGGGCGCACTGCTGTTAGCACTTGCTCGCCGATGGCCTTTGTTTTTACAGTATCTGTAAATTCTTTGGCAATTTTGAAACTAACGTCAGCGTCCAATAAGGCACGGCGTACGTCTTTAAGGGTTTCGGCTACATTTAATTCCGTGATTTTGCCATCACCTTTTAATAGCTTAAATGAACGTTCTAACCGTTCGGATAAATTTTCAAACATATTTTATTCAATTATGAAGTATTTGTATGGATCTCGCAAATAAGTAGCGTGTCAGCTCAAACAGCTTTAAAACACCATTGTATCAGCGTAAGTGTTTCCGCTTGCAAATTTACACAATAATTACGATTATGAATTATGAATTATGAATTATGAATTATGAATTATGAATTATGAATTGCTTCGCCTAGCGGTTTGATCGGGTGGACACATAGGTTCGCCCCTACGGTAATCAAATGTTGTCGTTTTTCCCGCCCAATCAAACGGCTAGGCGAAGCTATTACTCGAGGCTCGTGCTGATGCAGTCGTAATTCATGCGAATCAACAGTTGAATTCATTGTTTTGTATCTATCAAAAACACTGAAATATGACTATTGTCACTGTTTTTAACCCTCGAAATAGCCCGTATAAATAAATAAATAAAATTTGTTTCGCTACAAGCCCTGTATAGCCACTTCAGGCATTGATTTACGTGATTAGATTAAGACAATGATCAAAATAAGCATTTCTCATGATGGGAGTCAAGAGTAATAGCAATGATTATCAACTAGTTAGGTGCAGGGAATCTTCAAATATTGGTCAAGTTATGCGCACAAGTTGGCGAAGTTGTGCGCATAAGTCAGTAGAGTTGTGCGCACAACCACTATAGTTGTGCGCACAACTCTGACTTGTGCGCACAACTCTGCCAACTTATGCGCACAACTTGACTAAAGTATAAACTTGTTTCAGTTGATTTGTCAAATAATTACAGTAGAGATATGCTGTAGATGTAATATTCCTTAATTGACAATCTAAAATAAACAATTTCTAGTTGGAGTATCGCTTCTGTTTTGGGATGGGTAAGAGCCTGCAAATGATTCGACAAACTATTGCCAAGCATAATTTAAGATCCTGCAAATGATTCGACAAACTATATTGCCAAGCATAATCGGAACCCCAGCGGTGACATTAAACCAAATAGCCAAGATTAGTCAGAACCCCCAGCGGGGGTGACATTATTATGGCATTTAATCTCATTATAATGACTGTTTATCAAACTGTTACGTATACACAAATCGGTTATTCCTTAACTTGGCATTGGGGCGCAAGCCCCAATGCCATTAAGTCATGTGATGTATAATGCACTGCAGGCCCCAGCGGGGTCGCATATTTATTACATAACAGGCTAATAATAAAATAAATACATGCGACCCGCTGGGGGTCGTGTTCGCGGAGGTGTCACGTTTTTCTATAAACATGTGACCCCGCTGGGGTCATTCGCAGTGAGTTATGTCAACCTATTGCACGCCTTAACTTAATGGCATTGGGCGCAAGCCTGGGATTAAAGTCTAACCGAGATGAGATGAGGCCTGAAGGGCCGGCATTCCTTATGCCTGAACTTGCGCTTTTCAATTGTTAATTCGCATGAAACATGACTGCGTCAGCACGAGCCTCAAGTAATTGTTTCGCCTAGCGGTTTGATCGGGGGGCCTCCGAATAATCTTGGCAGAGCGAGTGACTTGACAAATTGGGATTGGGCAAAATTGTTTATCTTTGCGAGCAAAACTTATGCAGTATGAATTATGAATTATGAATTATGAATTATGAATTGCTTCGCCTAGCGGTTTGATCGGGCAGACACATAGGCTCTTTAGGCCTTGTTTCCAACAGTGCGACATTATTCAGAGGCCTTAAGCTGATGCAGTGTCAACAATGGTATGCACTAATTTGGAATGCACTCGACCCTATGTGTCCGCCCGATCAAACCGCTAGGGAAGTAATTCATAACCATAATTATAATTCATAATTCATAATTCATAATTCATAATTCATAAGTAGTCCGTGATATCAGTTATTCAATCGATCAATTATTCAGTTATTCAGTCAGTCAATTATGAATGAAATTAGATTATTTTGCCCTGCAACAATAGCCAATTTGTCGTGTGGTTTTGATGTTTTAGGGCTTTGTTTAGGAGGTGTGGGCGACGAAATGTTGATCAGAAAGGTTCCAACGAAAGGTATTCGAATTACCCGTATTACAGGTGCCGATTTGCCTCTCGAGACAGAAAAGAACGTGGCCGGAGTGGCTGGCATGGCTTTATTAGACGATTATTCACAATCGCATAGTGTGGATTTTGGATTTGAGATGGAAATTTCAAAAAATATTAAAGCCGGTAGTGGCATAGGCAGCAGTGCTGCGAGTGCTGCAGGGGCTGTTTATGGGTTAAATAGTTTACTCAGGAAACCCTATACCTCTCGACAATTGGTGCGGTTTGCTATGGAGGGCGAGAAAATTGGCCAGTGGCAGCGCGCATGCCGATAATGTGGCGCCAGCTTTGCTTGGTGGCTTTACTTTGGTGCGCAGTTATACTCCTTTAGATATTATCCGAATTGACAGCCCTGCGGGTTTGCATGCCACTGTGGTACATCCTCAAATTGAGTTGCGGACAGCCGATGCCCGCTCGATTCTGAAACAAAATATTAGCCTAAAAAGCGCCATTATACAATGGGGGAATGTAGGCGGTTTAATTGCAGGTTTGTATACTAAAGATTTAGACCTGATTGGTAGATCTTTACATGACGAAATTGTAGAGCCACTGCGTAGCGTATTAATTCCTGAATTTGCAACAGTGAAACAGAAATGTAAAGAATTGGGCGCTTTGGGAAGTGGAATTTCTGGATCAGGCCCTTCGATATTTGCATTAAGCCGAGACTTAGCTACCGCACAACAAATAGCCCAAGCTATGGGTGATATTTATAGTCGGATTGGGTTGGCATACGAATTGCATATTTGTACAATTAACGCAGACGGAATTACGGAACTGTAATTGCGAACTACTCAATTTGTGACGCTTGTTTTTGTTGCTAATTAGAATTTTTACCCTTGTTATTTAAAATGTGCTAGTTATTCTACAATAAGCGTCCTTAGTGTGTTGAATACTTGTTGGCAATTGGCAACAATAAAATTTGGCACTTCAATTTTTTGATTACCTTTGCCGTTGCATAGGTTCAAATACTCCATTCGCGAGATTTGATTAAAAGGGAATCAGGTGTAAATCCTGAACAGACCCGCTACTGTAAGTTCGAGAAATGTTTTTAGCAACTCTTTTGCCACTGTAATCAATTGATTATGGGAAGGCCGCTAAAAACAGAACAAGTCAGGAGACCTGCCATGCTATATTGTCGTAAGCTTTCGTGGAATGAAGCTTTGAATTCAATTAGTAGCAGGTAAAAAAGTACCTCTTTTGTTTTCATGTAAATTCTATTGAAGCTGTTTGATGTTTATCAAATAGCTTTTTTTAGCGACCTATGTCATGCAATTTGTTGTGTGACTGTTGTTTGTTTCTGCGTTATTACAGCGTGGTAGACGATTAGTGTCTTATGAATAAATAGTAATAAAGATAAGTATAAAATGAAATCAAACAGAATTGTTGCAGCATGCTTGGTAGCATGTGCTTTTTTATCGGCTTGTTCAAAAGATGATGATCCGATTGTTTTACATCCTCCAGTAGCCACTATCAACGAACCTGCGGGCGGTTTTTCGCTTCCTCAAGGAGATAGTGTACGTATTTCTGCAAAAATAGCTAGTGTTACAAACACTTCTTACCAATGGACGGTATCGGGAGTTACTGTCTCAACCGATTCGGTACTTTGGTTTAAAGCCACAGATCTTGGTGAATTTCCAGTTTCACTCAAAATTACCAATGCTGATGGATCTGTAAAATCGGATAGTAAAGTGACAGTATACGGTAAATTTAAGTACGGAACTTTTGTTTTGAACGAAGGAAGTGCATTTCAAGAAAACGGTTTCTTAACTTTTATTGACCCTAAAGGAAAGTCACCGATAGTGTTTACTATAAAGTAAATGGCTCATCTACTGGGGAATGTTACGCAAGACCTATTTAAACACAACGGACGGTTTTACATTATTGCTCAAAATGGAAAAAATGGCGATAGGGTGGGGGTAGCCGACGGAACGTTGGTAATTGCCAATTCCGAGACTTTAAAAGAGAAGCTGCATTTGATGCCGAATTGGCTACATTGAGCTGGCCAACACATGTGGCAGTACTATCACCCGAACAAGTGTATATACGTGATAATAACGGAATTTCGGTATTCAATACTGTCACAAAAACATTAGTGGCAGTGAAGGATACTAAGGAGCTACAAAAAGCCAATGGTGGTAATTGGAGATAAGGTATATGCTATGCAATCAAAAAATTTATTGGTGATGCAAGCCGGTAAGGATTCTATTCTTCAAAAAGTAGAAATGCCAGCCGCTATTACCTCTATTGTGCTTGCTGATGGTAATTTATGGCTGAGTGCCTATGCTTTTATCGCCAAAATTGATCCTAAAGATGGTTCTATCATTAAACAAAACCCTGTAACAGAACTGTCTGTAGCTCAAATTACCGCCAAAGGCGATACCCTATATTGTAGAAAAGGCACCACTATATATCGACACATTTTTGCGACTGGCGAAACTAAATTGATGGTAGATGTAAAGACCGAAGTAAAGCGAAATGTGGGTATGGTGTACGGACCATTAGCCGTTCACCCGCAAACAGGTGATGTTTATGTGACAACAATCAAAGCTTTTGGTTTGGATTTCTTGCTCAATAATACATCTGTATTCAACTTCGCTAACGCCGAGCCATTGAAAGCCAATTACAAAGACCATGTACATTTCCCTGCAGGCATTTATTTTAATTATTAATTGGGGGCTTTAGTGTCACACAGGGTATCAGCTCGAATACCTTAAAAAATAAACACAAGTGTCCTTGTGTGAAAATCTTTTGCGAGCGAGAACTCTACAAATAACAGAATCATGATAAAAATAGCTGTAAATATACTTGTATGTATCCTTTTAGTAGGGCTCTTTAGTGGGTGTCGAAAGGATGAGCAGGTGAACCAAGAGGTCATTACACCGGTTCCGGAAGAGGGGGCAACCACCTTGGCTGGGTTTTATTTGCTAAACGAAGGAAATATGAACTCAAATAAAGCCTCCTTAGATTATTACGATTACAAAGCAAAGATGTATCGCCGCAATATCTACGATCAAGCAAATCCCGAGGTCGTAAAAGGTTTGGGGGATGTGGGGAATGATTTGGGCGTATACGGATCGAAATTGTATATCGTAGTAAATGCATCCAACAAATTGGAGGTGCTGAATTGTGCTGATAATCGCCGTTTTAAAACGTTCACTATTCAGAATTGCAGATCTGTAATATTTGCCGATGGTAAGGCTTATGTCAGTGCTTATGAAGGCGCTATTGCTATCGGCCCAAATGCGCCTTATGGTATTATTTATCAGATAGATACTGCGAGTATGGCTATCACTGGAACCGTTCAGGTAGGGCGACAACCCGAGGAAATGGCCATTGTAGACGGTGTTTTATATGTAGCCAATTCGGGCGGTTATAGCCCACCGAACTACGAACGTACGCTATCTCAGATCGACATTCAAGTCGTTTACACGCCTTGCCGATATTGATGTTGATATCAATCTACATCGGGTAAAGGCTGATGCTTATGGCGATTTATATGTGTCGTCGCGAGGCGATTACGATCAACATCCTCCAAAACTATATGTTATTGATACTAAGACAAAAAAATCAAAACAAGTTTTGATATTGCGGCCAGTGCTTTGGTAATTGTCCGAGATACAGCCTATGTTTTGTCATCGGCATTTAACAATTCTTCTAGCAGTTGGTCGGCGGGTTATCGGACAATTAATGTGAAAACAGAAACACTATCGCCTGATAGTTTTATTAAAGATGGCAGTGAAAGATTCATTAAAATGGCGTATGGAATAGCGGTCAATCCACATTCTGGAACCATTTATGTTACTGATGCTAAAGATTATGTATCACCAGGTACATTGTATGGATTCAGTCAGGAAGGCATCAAGCTTTTCTACAGTAGTCACAGGCGATATTCCTGCACACATTGTATTTAATTAATAATTCATCATTCACAATTATGAAAATAAAGAACCTTATACCGATTTGCTTATTAGCATTTCTTTTTTCATCTTGCGCAAAAGACGACGAACAATCTATCCCTGTTATTAAATTTGAGAATGCCAATTTTCAAATCACACAAGAAATAACTACCGTATTGACTTTGGAGGCATTGGTGCAGCAAGGCGATCAAGTGACTCATAGTTGGACTATTGACTCGAAAGTAATTTCTGCCAAAGCCCAATTGGAATATATTTTTCCCAGTGCAGGTGTGTATATAGTGAATTATGCAGCCACCAATGCGGCAGGGAGGGCTGAATATAGTTTTGAGGTAAATGTAATGCGTCCCACCGGGATCTCCAGTAATCGATATGTTACTACGCTATTTGAATACCTACCCGCACCAGGTCAGTTTATAAATAAAAGTCCTGGAAATAAAGAAAGTGCCGAAGGTTTATTGGGTAAAAAAGGCATGGTTTCGCTGGGTGCTTGGGGTGGATATGTGGTGTATGGGTTTGATCATACGGTACTTAACCGACCCTATACTACGGATATTATAATTTACAATAATGCCATGGCGACTTTTTCTGAACCTGGAATTATTTGGGTGATGGAAGATAAAAACAGAAACGGCTTACCTGATGATATTTGGTATGAATTGGCAGGTAGCGAATGGGGTAAAACTGAATACCAACGCAATTATTCGGTTACGTATTACAAGCCAGCTACCTTAACCGAAGATATTCGGTGGAAAGATAATCGGGACTCGATAGGTTATGTAAAACGGAACAGTTACCATCAACAAAATTTTTATCCAGAATGGATAACTGGTGATAGTTACACCTTGAAAGGATCGCGTTTGGACGGTAAGGTTGATAGAACAGTACCCACTTTCATCAAATCCCATGCTTACGATTGGGGCTATGCCGATAATACGCCTGGGGGTGATAGGGTAGATATTGCTGATGCCGTAGACGAAAAAGGTGCAAAAGTGGTGTTGAAGGGAATTGATTTCATAAAAATTCAAACAGCCGTAATGGCTGATATGGGCTGGTTAGGCGAATTGTCAACCGAAGTCCTTGGTATTGCAGATGAAAGCATACCATTATGAATTATGAATTATGAATTATGAATTATGAATTTGTGCTAAGCACCCGACATTAAATAAACGACATTATACTTTCGATAGATAATAATGTCACCCCGCTGGGGTTCTGACTAATCTTGGCAATCAATTTCTACAATAATGTCACCCCGCTGGGGTTTCGATTGTGCTTGGCTACCTAATCAATTTTATTTAAAGAAGTTTACATCATTTTAAAGATCAATTACTTGTCTGTCTGATAGCCAAGCATAATCGGAACCCCAGCGGCGTGACATTATTGTAAAAATTGATTACCAAGATTAGTCAGAACCCCAGCGGGTACATTATGACAGAATTGATTATCTGAGAATAATATCGTTTATTTAGTGCTTGCCACTTAATCAAACACTTTATATTTGCGCTTCCGCATACGAAGCCATTGACCATTAATAATTTCTAGGGCTTTGCTTTAATTAAATAGATAATAGATACCATAGATCGGTTCATAATTGTTTTCAGTAAAGTGCAAAGCCCTTTTTTAAGACAACAAGCCCCCTTTGGAATTTTCCAAAAGGGGCTTGTTTGTGTTATTATGTCAATTCAAAAGTTCAAAAATGGATCATTTCAAAATGATCCTGTAAATAAACGTTAAAGCTCTACCGATCGTTTTAGATATTCGGAATAACTTTTAGTTGTAGCTTTATAATCTCCTTCCAACAAAGGCGAAGAGATAATAAAATCGGCGGTTGATCGATTTAATGCCATCGGAATGTTATACACACTGGCGATACGCAATAATGCTTTTACGTCAACATCATGAGGTTGTGGCTCCATAGGATCACAAAGAAAAATTAAAATATCAATTTCTCCTTCAGCAATCATTGCGCCCATTTGCTGATCACCCCCTAAAAGCCCTGATTTCAATTTTTTAATTTTCAAAATCTGTTTGTCATCACTGTCTTGCTTATTCTTTAAAGCAATTTCCAGCAGATTACCTGTTGTTCCAGTACATACAAGATCGTGTTTAATTAAAATTTGCACATTATACTCAGCCCATTCTACTAAATCTCGTTTGCGATGATCATGCGCTACGAGTCCAATTCTTTTTCTCATTTAAAATTACATTTAAAATTCTTTGCAAAGATACGCTATTTAGATTGCAAAAGTGTTAAATTGGTGTTAATTATTCATAACACAATAAAATACTTGTCAAGAAAGGCTTACGAAATAAAAGCTTTATAAGCCACTGCGTCCATCAAATTATTAAGCTCGTCAAGATTGTTCATCTTCACTTTTACCATCCAGCCTTTTCCGTAAGGATCGGTATTCACCGTCTCGGGAGCATCAGCCAATGCCGCATTTACCTCTACAACTTCTCCTGAAACAGGAAGATAAGCATCAGCAACAGTCTTTACAGCCTCAATAGCTCCAAATATATCGCCACTTTCCAAAGTTTCGCCTTCGGTTTGTACGTCAACAAATACAATGTCACCTAACTGACCTTGTGCGTGATGCGTTATCCCTATTGTTGCGATATTGCCATCAACTTTTACCCATTCGTGCTCTTTCGAGTACTTTAAATTACCTGGTGTATTCATAATTTTTTTTGTTAAATAACTACCATAAGTAACATGTTTTGTATACCTTTAACATGTTTTCTTTCTTGTATTTCAAACACAAATATAAGACATTTATTACATTTGGCAATGTATTCTTTTTTATCGTTTCCGAATAATCTGAGAAATGGAAAAAATCTTGTATCCAATCTAAATTAGTGCAGGGCACTGTTGCTGAAATGCACCTGTCGTATCCCCTTGGACAAATTCGGTAATTAACTTTGTCGTATCTTTGTATCTTGTGGGTTTAGGCTTACTTTACGTAATCCTTTTAATTTATATTAAATATGTTAGATTTAATCAAAGAAGTACTTATTCAAATTAAACACCCTGAGTCGGGTTTGGATATTATTAGTTTAGATATGGTTCAGAACATTAAATTGGACGACAATAAATTGTCGTTAAATTTGGTATTCAAACCAAATGATGCCTTTGCTGCATCTGTAAAACAGCTTGTTAACCAGCGTCTTCAAGCCGCTTTTCCTCAAGCATCAGGTTAAAATTTTAGAACTTAGGAAAGAAACTCCAGTTACTAAACCCAAAGTAGAACAAGCAAATTGGGGTCTCGAGGAAGTGAGTAATATTATAGCCATTGCCTCGGGCAAAGGAGGGGTAGGAAAGTCGACTACAGCAGCCAATTTGGCGATAGCTTTTGCGCAGATGGGCTATAGTGTAGGTTTGGTAGACGCCGATTTGTATGGGCCATCGGTGCCTAAAATGTTTGGTGTAGAGGATGCTAAACCTGTGATGGTAGAAGTGAACGGTCACGAATTGATTGAACCAATTAGAGCAATATGGAATAAAAATATTGTCGATTGGTTTTTTTGTTGATCCTAAAGATCCTGTTATTTGGCGAGGTCCTGTGGCAACTGGTGCTTTGCGTCAGATTACCAAACAAGCAGCTTGGGGAAAATTAGATTATTTATTTATCGATCTACCTCCTGGTACAGGCGATATCCATATTACGGCAATTCAAGAACTGAAAATAAATGCGGCAGTTATTGTTACTACGCCACAAGAAGTGGCACTTGCCGATGTTATTAAAGGCGTGAATATGTTCCGAAACCAACAAAATCAGTATTCCAATACTTGGTATTATCGAAAATATGGCTTGGTTTACTCCTGCCGAATTGCCTGATAACAAATACTATATCTTTGGAAAAGAAGGAGGATTAAGGATGGCTAACGAGCTAAAGTTGCCATTGCTGGGTCAGATACCCTTAATACAAAGTATTTGCGAAAGTGGAGATCAAGGCACACCAGTTATTTTGCAAAACTCACTTACCGCAACATATTTCGAACAGATTGCCCAAAATATGGTCAAGTTATTAACTCATGCGAATTAACAGCTGAAAATCGCAAGTTCGGGCATAAGCGCTCGCTTCGCTCGCGAAACCAAGTTTGAGCGTAGGCGCTCGCTTCGCTCGCGAAGCCAAATTTCACTAAGGCGAATAAGGCGCACAAAGTCGCACAAAGGCAGGTACAACGCATAAAAAGGCAGGTGCGACGAGTAAAAAGGATTTTATGATCAGTTATTGTATCTGTATTTGTAAATTAGCGCAATTTTTCGATAATCTTACTTTTCCCCATCGCACCTGCCTTTGTGCGACTTTGTGCGCCTTATGCGCCTTAGTGAAATCTCGCTTCGCGAGCGAAGCGAGCGCTTACATCATCTTAGGAAGCGGTATAGTGATCTAAGTTGCTGGCAAATAAGTCTAATAATTCGGTTAACGAGCATTTCATGGCTAAGACTGATATTGTTAAAGGAGTTCCCACCAAGTTTAAATTGGTTCGCATCATTTGTTTTTTAAATGGATTTTCAGCTTTATTGATGTATTTGTCAGGATCGTGTACAAAAATAAGAATGAATTTTTGAGCGATGATATTTTACTTACACCAAACGAATGAATATCGTCCCATTCTATCAAGCCAATACTTGAAGCATTAGAGTTATCATAAATTCCATGTGCATCAATTATGACGCTAGGTGCGTTATCAAACAATTCGCGAACAAACCAAAATGCACAAATTCCAAAAAATACAAATCCCAATACCGCTACTATTTTATGAAATATTGATGGTAAGGTAAATAGCCATGTCGACGCTATAACAAAGGCAAGTGCGCCTAAAAGAAGCAACAATATATTGGTTTTGCTTTTATGTATTTCAATCGGGGTATTGTTTTCCATCAATGTAAATGTTTTGTGCTGAATTATTTTCGAATCATTTGAGTTGCAAAGATACTATATTTAATAATGGCTGAACGAGGCGGTAAGCCTTCAATGCCATGAGGCTTGAAACCAAAACACCCTAAACCTTAGGGTTTTTCATTTTAAAACGATCTTAATAATATGTGAAGGATTTTCTAGTAGTGATTAGTGGCTTCGTATCTTAGCTGGTTGGCTAAGTTATTATTTTGTCATTCCTAACCACAACTTGCGGAGCCACTAATCACTAATCACTAGCGACTAACCACTAATCACTACTAGAATATGTTGTTCAGTAAAATAAAGCAAGGCGACATTAAAACATTTGAGATTGTTTTTCGCTCTTACCATCAGCCTCTTTGTTTATATGCATATAGTATTGTTGGGCAAAAAGATGTTGCTGATGAGATTATTCAAGAGTTATTTTATGTTTTATGGCGCGACAGAGAACAGATAAATATTCTGACCTCGATTAAAAGCTATCTCTATAGAGCCGTCCGTAACGAATCCTTACAATATTGCGAACATTGTGGTGTTCGGGAGCGTTATCGAAAAAAAGTATTGGGGAATGCTTCTGAAGTTGATACCATCAATCCGCAACAACAGTTGGAATATAAAGAATTGGAAGAGGTTATCAACCAAATTCTTGAAAAGTTACCCGACAGAAGGTCAACGATTTTTAGAATGCACCGTTTCGAGGGTTTGAAATATAAAGAAATAGCCGATCGACTTTCGGTGTCAGTAAAAACCATCGAAGCCGAAATGACAAAAACCTACCAAGCGTTGAGGTATGGAATAGAAAAATATACACGACACACGATGTAATGTATCAAGATACGCCGATGTAGCGCATCACGATGTAATTCATGTGAATAAACAGTTGGACTGCTATGTCGCAAAAGCCCCGCAGGGCTGGTTTATAAATAACCGTATGCAAGCGTAGCGTAGCTTACGAGGACTACCATACAGAACTAAAGCCCCGCAGGGGCTGGTTTATGACAATTCATAATTCATAATTCACAATTCATTAAGCTTATGACTTTAAAAGAACAAAACAACACTGCCACAGATGCTGCCTGGAATAAGCTTTACCAGCGGATTGAGCAAGATGGTTTGCTGTTAAATCAAAATAATACCAAAAGAAAACAATTCTCACCATCTACTTTCGGTTGGGCGGCCGCCATCTTGATTCTGTGCCTCAGCATAGGCTCGGTAATTGTTTATCGTCAAACAACAGCAATGGACTCGGAAATGTCGGTCATCTACAATCCCGAAGATGCATCTGTTTTAGTTTCCACCCTCGAAGATGGGTCGGTGGTGTATCTCAAGGCACTTACATCATTAAATTACCCACAATATTTTGATGCCGATAAGCGACAGGTTTTCTTGAAAGGAAATGCTTTTTTTGATGTTAGTCCGCATAAAGACCGTCCTTTTTTCATTGACACCCAGCAAGCTACCATCGAAGTGTTGGGTACATCTTTCAGTATAAAGGAGTGGAAAAATATCGACTTTTCTTTATCAGTGCGCACAGGAAGAGTAAAAGTGACGAGTAAAGAAAATAACCAGATGGTGTATGTCACAGTGGGTGAAACAGTTTGGATGGATGGCAAAGACATCAAAATTACCAAGACCAATAATCCCGATGCTTTTGTGGAATATTTTCAAAAGATCCATTTTAAGGATGAGCGTTTGGCTGATGTAGCCCATGTAATTAATCTAAAGGCTGATCCATTAAAATTACAGATCGCACCTGAGTTGGCAGACCGATTATTGACCATGACCTTCGCCGAAGAAACTCCATCAACCATGGCCAACCTGATTTGTTTGGCTATGGGTATACAGTCCAAGCAAAGAGGCGATACTATTTATCTTTCGCCTCGGTAGCTAAGTCTTTGATTTTTTATTTCATCATTCTTAACTAATTACTCATGAAACGGATACCTCCATTTCATTCCCTTTTTATGGCTATGTTGATGTTATTTGTTACATCGCTACTGGCCGATAATGGGGGTGTGCTAGATATGCAGGTACAAGTGTCCGAATCAAAACAAACTCGGTATCAATATTTTAAAGATCTATCACGTCAATTGGGTTATTTCTTTATTTATGACAGTAAGGTGATCGACAACGATCAGCAAGTAAAAGTCGATAAAGGTCAATACTCGCTGCGCCAAGCCATCTATGCCATTTCGGGCAATCAAGAGCTGGATATAAGTGTCGAGGGAAATCATATTTTACTACGATTAGCCGATACAAAGATTCAACAGATTAAGGACATTCAGCAGAAAAACGAAAAGAAGGAAGATTATGTCAAGCTAAGTGGCACACTTTACGATCGGGTGACAAACGAAACCATCCCCTATGGATCAATCAGTTTACAAGGCACGTCGTTAAGCAACGTTGCCAATCAAGATGGTGTATTCGAGTTTGTTGTCCCCGATTCACTACTCCTACAAACATTGCGGTTTTCGCATCTCGGTTATGATAATTACGAAATAAAAGCATCGTTATTCAATGGATCATCAATGCGTATAGCGCTTGAACCAAAGATTTTTCCGCTACAGGAGATTGTGGTGAGGGTGGTGAAGCCAATGGAGGTATTGACAGATATGCTGAACAAACGTGATCGGAATTATGCCCAAGTTCCTGTGTATTTGACTGCTTTTTACAGAGAAGGAATTGACCATCGTGGCGAAAATATCGACCTTACCGAATCGGTTCTTAAAATATACAAAATAAGTACGCCCAATAGCTTCATTAAAGATCAGGTAAAGCTGTTGAAAAAAAGACGGATCGTGAGCAAGCAAGCTCGGGATACTGTTTTCTCTAAAATGAAATCGGGAATCAATTCATCGCTTTTACTTGACCTGACCAAGAACTTACCCGATTTTCTGATACTGACCGAACCGCCTACGTACAACTATATCCACACCGATATCACAGTGATTGATGAACGGCGGGTGAATGTGATATCTTTTGAGCAGAAAAAAGAAATTACTGATCCGCTTTATCAAGGAGAACTATTTATAGATGCCGAAAACAGTGCCTTGGTGAGCGTCCATTTCCAAATCAACCCTAGATATGCAGAAAAAGCGACCGACATGTTTGTCAATAAAAAACATCCTGATGTAAAGCTGACCCTTCAAAGTGCGGGTTATCTGGTTTCTTACCGATCCTCTACCGATGGTCGGTATTATATCAATCATATTCGTGGGGATCTCAATTTCAAGATGAAACGAAAGGGACGTTTGTTCAGTTCGAATTTACATTTCTGGTTCGAATTGATGACTTGTGATATTGATACCGCAAATATAATTGGCTTCCCGAGAAAAGACCGCCTATCGCCTTATTCGGTGTTTTCCGAAACCAGCTTTCAATACGATCCCTTATTTTGGGGAGCTTTTAATGTAATACCCCCCGAAGACAAGTTAAAAGAACTAATTATCAAACGACTTCATCAGGTAACCGGTTCAAATTAGGAATTATAAATTGCTTCGTATTCGGATTAAGTTAAGGTATAACCGATTGATAAACAGTTATTATAATGGGTTTAAGTATCAAAATAATGTCCCCGCTGGGGTTCCGATTATGCTCGGCAATATAGCTTGTCGAATTATAACTGTGAAAATTACGATGAACCATAGTATTGCCTCTTCGAGGCGGAGATGACGGTTTTAGTCAATCTCCACACGTTAGTGGGGATTTGATCAAAACTATCGTTCCCCGCCTCGAAGAGGCGGTGTTATAAATGAATACTATTTGGGCTAAAGCCCGAGTGTACTTTTAGTTACATAAAATGGGCTAAAGCCCATTCCTATTGATATTACTTGCGTGCACATATCAATAGGAATGGGCTTTAGCCCATTTTTATGCAATAGAGTGCACTCGGGCTTTAGCCCAAATAAAAAGTTGATTGTTTTGAATTGATAACATCGTTTAATTACTCTCTACTGCTTATGAAAAACGTAAGTTCGACAACACCAAAATTCAACACCTGTTGTCAATAGCCAAGATCGCTCAGAACCAGCGGGGCTTGGGCTTTAGCCCAAATGTAATTGAAGACTCCTAAGTGACCTACTTTGGCGGCAGAACTTAATTTGCTTTAAAATCAGCCATCCAAGCAATCAAATTAGGGAGTAGAATCTGTAAGGTGAGGTCGGTGGTTCCTTTGTCTGCAAGAATATTCCTACAGTAAGCCCACCCCCATCACAAACCACAAAAAAGGCTTTTGTTCGGTGCATAAAAACACGACTATATCCATCAGATGTTTCTGCTACCGAAATGAAATCGGGGTGGGGAGTAAGTAATTTTACCCCAAAGTTATCAATGCCATCAAGCAATAAAACCTTTCCCGCTAAGTTTCCGAATGGTCCTTTGGTGATCGAATTATCAGCGTTTGTAAAATAGCACTTTCAATGTTTTAGTTCCTGAAATCAAGATGTCGCTCTCGACCATTCCTGAAAAAAGATTCGCCATCAGTGTCTTTAAAGTAGTTGTACGATATCATTTGGCGACCCATCTATTGCATAAACAATAGGTTTTCCCGAATTGATGTAATTTGCAGCAATCATGTAATTTGCAGAAGTAAAAACCCATTATAGTTTATAATAACACCATCATAATTGATGATTTGGGTTAAATTAGTGCCTCCGTAAGGAGTAAGACAACCCTCTATTTTATAGATACCTTCTTCCGAGAAGTACTGTCGATTATTCCCTACATGATTAATTCGAACATCCATCTGCCTCCCATTAAAAAATGTAGCCAGATTGTATTTTGGACCGATTACAGGTACCGAAAAACCACAAGTGGCATTTGAAATGGTGCTATTGATGTGAGTGTAAAGTAATTATTGCCTGCTGTAAGTGGTTTTTGTGTGCCAATAGCGGTAGGGTAAAGATAAACAGTTTGGTTGTTGGTGCCTAAAAGCACCCCTTCCCAGCAAAATTGTAGCCATTTATATCATCTGTAGTTATTTTATAAACGCTCCAGCCGCACTGGCATTCGAACTCACCCTGATGGTAACATACTCTGAAGCTGTTAGTAAGGTATTGGGTTTGTAGGATCCAAAAACAATTTATAGCGGCACAATTGATGTTAAAGCTTGCCGGAATACCCAATACGATATTTGTTTTAGTAACGCTAGGTTCCGAATTGATTTGGACAACAATGTTGTCGGGGATATTGGCTAAGTCGATTTGAGTGGATTTGAGGGGGATACCAAAACCAGGAATCGTCACAATATGTTTCCCTGTGGTAGAAAACTCCCCGAACCAGCAAAGTAATATCCATTGACGGTGGTGGTCGACACCTCATATTTGCCAGGAGAGTTCACCATAAAGGTAATTGTTAACGTATTTTGTGATCCCAAAGCATCCCCTTTATGATATGCGCCATTCACGATAATATCGGACGCATTGATTTGGTCGAACGATGCTGATCCAAGGGCATCAATGACCAACACCCACTGGGTACCATTCCATAAATAGACACCTAAATCTGTGCGTTTCTCGGGAATGACAGCTGTATTAAACACCATCATTCCAGTGGCTTGTGTTTGGTTGTCTACAATTTGATCTTCGTCTACACTCATCAAGGGCACCAAAGAATAAGGATCGATTAAGGATACACGGGGATACAAAAAACCTTTACTTGCATTGGTTAACTCAACTCCCGAAGTTGTTTTTTGTTTCAATTGCAACATGGCTCCTAAAGTAGGGGAGGCTTCGCTACCAATAGTTACTTGTGCATACACGCTAGAGATGGGTGTAGACAACACCAATAATAATAAATAAAAATAAATAGGTTAAAATGGCCTTGGTTTCATGTCGTTTTTTTTTATTAATGAATAATGCTTTATTTGATTTACCGGTTCTGATACATCGTTTTTAGATGCTTGACTCCTTATAGGTTTATGGAAGTAAAATTTGATGTTTTTTTAGTGAGCAATTCTCAACCGCAATACAAAGGTAACATTTAAAAATAAAGTGTCAAAAAACATTAATTCATACTAATTAAATTTGTGAAAATAAGTACAAGATTACGCAATATGAATCATAAGTTCGATAATACCCAAATAAACACGAACAAAGTAAGCGACTCGTGAGAATCTTTCTCGTCGTCTGTCATTTTGACACTTTTTGTGAAATGGTAGTCTTTTTGAATGTAAGTTGGAGTAAATTAAGTTGGAGTACACTCTGATTTTGCAAAATGTTTATAATCAATATAAAAGGAATGATATGGAAGAGGAAAAAGAAGACATCACTCAAATACCCGCAACTGATAGCGACAATATTGCAGAAGAAACTGCTACACCTTCAACCGAAACTGACAATTTGGCTGGCTTGACGGACTTGGAGATAAAATTGGCTGAAAGTCAAGACAAATATTTACGTTTATCGGCCGAATTTGATAATTACCGAAAGCGTACGCTTAAAGAGAAATACGAATTAATTAAGACCGCTAGTGAGGATGTCATTAAAGATCTATTAACAGTAATTGATGATTTTGATCGTGCTTTAGTGGCTGTTGAAGAATCAAAAGACCTAGACGCTTTGCAAGAAGGTTTAAAGTTGGTATACAGTAAATTACATTCGACTCTTAGTCAAAAAGGTTTAAAAGAAATTGATGCTTTACACCAAACTTTTGATCCCGAAATATATGAGGCCATTGCGAACGCACCTGCCCCCGACGAACTAAAAACGAAGGTAATAGTGGTCATCCAAAAAGGATATCAATTAAATGAAAAAGTAATTAGACACCCTAAGGTGATTGTTGGAGAATAAGGTCGTCCGAATTATGAATTATGAATTATGAATTGCGTTCAAATGTAGCGATACGCAAAGTCATGATACAAAAGCAAATTAAATAAATCAATGGCAAAAAGAGATTACTATGACATATTAGGCGTATCGAAAAGCGCAACCGCCGACGAGATCAAGAAAGCTTATCGGCAAATGGCAATTAAATACCATCCTGATAAAAAACCCTGGTGATAAGACGGCAGAAGACAACTTTAAGGAAGCTGCCGAGGCTTATGACGTGTTAAGCAATGCCGACAAAAAAGCGCAATACGACCGTTTCGGTCATGCAGGAATGAGTGGTGCTGGCGGTGGCGGTGGTTTCGGTGGTGGCGGATTTTCGATGGACGACATCTTCTCGCAGTTTGGCGATATTTTTGGCGGTGGCGGTGGTGGCGGCTTTGGCCGTGGCGAACGTCAAATGCGCAAAGGTTCGGATATTCGTATCAGAGTAAAAATGTCATTAAAAGAAATTGCTCACGGTGTCGAGAAAAGCGCGAATCCCTCGTATGGGATGCGATGCTTGTAAAGGCACTGGAGCTAAAGATGGTACCAGTTTCACTACCTGCACCACCTGTCAAGGATCAGGGCAAGTAACACGTATGGTAAATACAGTTTTTGGTGCCATGCAAACCGCGAAGTGTATGCAATACCTGTCAAGGCGATGGCAAAATAATCACCTCCAATTGTGCAAAATGTTCGGGAGAAGGAATTCTGAAAAGAGACGAGGAAGTAACTTTCAAAATCCCTAAGGGGTGAGCGAAGGTATGCAACTGAACCTTACCGGAAAAGGAAATGCAGCACGACGTGGTGGTCAAGGTGGCGATTTGTTGATTGTGATTGAAGAAGAAAAATCGGAAGAATTACAACGCGACGAAAATGATTTGATTTACTCGCTATTCATCAATTTTAGTCAAGCCGCCTTGGGCGACTCGGTAGAAGTACCCACCATTGATGGAAAAGCACGCATCAAAATAGAACCCGGTACACAATCAGGTAAAATGTTGCGATTGAAAGGCAAAGGCTTGCCCAGCGTAAACGGATATGGTATGGGCGATTTGTTGGTGTCGGTAAATGTGTGGACACCTACCAAGGTGAGCAAAACAGAACGTGAACTGTTGGACAAATTGGCACAATCTGAAAACTTTAAACCAAATCCAACCAAACAGGATAAAAATATTTTTGAACGATTTAAGGAAATGTTCAATAATTAAAATAAAGTAAAGTAAAAGAACGAATTAATTCTATTTAGTAATGAAACAAGCAGTTGTTATTTTGTGTGGGGGTGGACCTGCACCAGGAATGAATACAGTGGTGAGTGCTGTGTCAAAACAATTTTTAAAAGCAGGTTTCCG
>JAGWCC010001533.1:0-21829 GCA_022651775.1 Drusus annulatus | reverse complement strand
AAATTCACATCCCGCAGCCTACGCCTAATTGCCTATCAAACCGCATGGTTAAAGCGCATTATCCTGCTGAATTTATCGCAGCAACTAACTATGTCGAGTGAATTAGACAATACCGATCAGCTTAAAGTATTTTATGACGATGCTTTAACCAATAAAATCGTCTTCTTACCGCCAGATGTGAATCACTCCATCTACCGCTTTATGCCAGCTGGTGGTAAAAACATCCGCTACGCACTAGGTGCGATCAAAGGTACAGGCGAGGGCGCGGCAGAAGCGATTATTGAAGCGCGTACTACGGGCAGTCCATTTAAGAGCTTGTTTGATTTTTGTGAACGTGTGGGCAAAAGTGCAGTGAATAAACGCACTTTAGAAGCATTGATTCGTGCGGGTGCATTTGATGCGATCGAGCCAAACCGCGCGAAATTATTTGCCAACATTCCATTGGCAATGGAGCACGCCGAACAACTTGCTGCCAATGCCAATCAAGACAGCTTATTTGACTTTGACATGAGCGAAAATGCACCCGTTGCAATGCTGCAAGCAGAATCTTGGGATGACATCACCATTCTAAAAGAAGAAAAACAGGCGATGGGGTTTTATTTCTCCAGCCATCCATTTATTGCCTTTGCCAAAGAAGTACAAACTTTTATCAGGCAGCCTCTAAGTAAAGTATTTCCAAAAGAGGGCACCCAAATCATGGCTGGATTTGCCACCACTGTGCGCACCAAAATGGGGCAGCGCGGCAAGATGGTTTTTCTCACATTAGAAGACAACACCACTAAACTGGAGGTCTGCGTCTTTGGCAAAACCGTAGAAGAATACAGCGACAATTTAAAAGGCGATCAGATCCTGATCGTAGAAGCACAGGTGATGAAGGACCAGTATGGCGAGGGTGGCACCAAAGTCATTGCTGATAAAATCTATACCCTAGCTCAAGCACGTACGCGTTTTGCCCGTGGGTTATTGCTCAAACTCAAACCCAATCATAAAACTCAAATCATCCATGATTTACTCAAGCCGCAACAAGGCAAAGAAGGCGCCATTTCTTTAAAATTTGCCTACCAAAACAAAGAAGCCTATGGAGAACTTAAGCCAAGCAGCAAATGGCGCATTGCACTCAGTCCCGAACTGCTGAATTCTTTAGAAAAGACCTTAGGAAAAGAAGCGGTTGAGATTTTATGGTAAAAATAGGCATTGGTTTGACTGAATACCCCCCTCGGTTTGCCAAGACATCTGGCAAGCAGAATGAGGACATTCGAAACAATCATTTTGACACAATACTTTAAAATATTTTGGCTATAAATAGGTACCGTTAAGCTTAGTGCAATATATAAGGCTGCCTGAAACTTTCTTTCAGGCAGCCTTATTGAATAAAATCATCAACTTTATGCGGACATTTGCTTTTGCTGTGTATAAGCCACCCAAGCAAAAATCACTGCCATCAAAAGATAGCCTACAGTAATGTCCACATTAGGCAGCAATGCCATGGTGTGCGCATGAATCATGCCAACAGCAGATAGAAGTGCCGCAATCACTGCCACCACACTGGCCTTTTTCACCTGATCATCAATCACAAACACCGCCATCGAACACAGCAGCATCCCAGATAAAATCGAGCCAGCACCCAATCGCTCCAGCCCATGATACAAAACACCTGCTTGTGAGAGTGAATCAAAACCAATAGCACCAGCGGAGGTGCCCGCTGCATTTAAAGCCCCATCAACCATGGTTTTCCCCCACTCAGCAAGACTGGGAATAAAGGCAAGAATAATGGCTGGTGCATGTTTGAGTGGCACACTTTGAAATGCCTGCGCCCCAATGAGTAAGCCAATGTAAAGCAAAATAGGCAAAATAGCAGCCAGTGGAATCACGGCAAGGAAAAACGCCACCAGCCCTAAAAAAGCAAATCAGCCCCACAGTAACACCGCTTAATAAAGAATAACCAATACGCCCACCAATGCTTTTCCAGCCCGGATGCCCAATGTAAACTGCAGGTGGGAACGGGCTGCCAAAACATGCCCCTAATATGGCACCAAAACCATCAGCAAGCAGCACTTTTCGTAAGTCATAATTATCCCCAGCGGACGCGGCACTTTCCACATTGTTCATCGCTTCAACAAAGTTAAAAATCCCAAGTGGAATGGCTGTAGCCAAAAATGGAGAAACTTGCAGCAAGCCTTTAAATGCATCAAAAGAAAATATAGGCGCAAAAAACCCAATGTGATCGACAGAAGCTTTAAGTACAGCTGTACTCACCCCCGTATCGCCCAGAAAAGAAGTGGTCCAACCCAGCAGTGCGCCAACAAAAACAATCATCAACCCACTGGGAATATTCAATGGAAAGCGGAAATTGCCTGCCCAGCTCACCAGAATCAATGCCAAAGAAACCAAACCAATCCAAGGTACGATCAGCATGCCCATAGCGGGGCGCATGGAAATAAAGGTCAGCGCAATCCCTGCAAGCGTCCCAAGCATTGCCGCTTTGGGGGTGAATTTACGGATCCAAGGCCCCACAAATGCGCCAATAATCACAATGGTTCCAATAATCAAAGACCAAGCAAGCCCAGCTTGCCATGCAATAAAAGGATCATTGGTTTTTAAATAAGCGGGCAACATTACTAGGAAAATAACGATGAACATATGGGGCACAGAAGGTCCATATGGCAGAACAGTCACATCGGTGCGTCCTTCTTTTTTTGCCAGTTGAAACGCCATATAAGCGTAGAAAATATTGCCTAAGGGCAAGGCGACCCCCAAAGCAGGCAAGATTCTGGCAAACACCAAGTTTGATGGCAGATTCACCACCGTCAAACACAAGCCAGTTAAAACCATCACATTCAATAAAATATTGGTGCAAAATCCAAAATAACCGTTCCAATCACCTGATGTCCATAAGCGAGGTCTATTGATTGTCGTTATATTCATGATGTATTTGCCCTTTATCGAATATCACATTATTGCTTCATTTAAAATTACTGAAAACCAAAAATCAAGACAGCCATCTTTGCACCCAAAAGCCAAAGAGGATTGTCTTGATCCCACATACTATAATCGTACAAACACACACAAGCAAATAATCTAGGTGTGCATCAACTGATCCAATGCGCTTATGGCTTGCACAAAACAACCCATTGGCGCGCGGGTAATCCCAGCACCAATTTGTCCAATACCTGCCTCTTTATGCGCAATCCCTGTGTTGATGACAGGCAAAATGCCACTGTCTACCACTTCTCGACAATCAATCCCAGCAGGAGTGCCATTAAAATTCAATGCAGGCAGCGTAAAAGCTGGATTGTCACCCAGCGTAATCAAACCCATTTCCTGAGTTCTGGCCAGTGCATCACGTGGCGTCCCACCGACAAACTGCACAATTGCAGGGGCAGATGCCATCGCAAAGCCACCCACACCCGCGGTTTCAGTAATGGCAGAATCACCCAAATCTTTGGCCGCATCAGCTTCACTGTAGCCGGAGAAATAAAGCCCATCTACGGATAATGCATCTGCAATGAACCAGCGATTGCCCAGCCCTGAAACTTGAATGCCGAATTTTACACCGTTACGCGCCATTGCAGTAACCATTGTGCTGTTTGGCACATCTCTTGCCGCATCCAACATCGCTTTACAGGCAGCCATAGAAAGATTCAAGAAGGTGTGATCGTTGGCACCTAAAAACTTAATCACTTCAATTACCTGAGTGATTTCTGCGCCACTGTCTAAAAGTGCTGGGGTGAGTTTTTTCAAAAGCAGACCCGTTGCAGCGGCATTACGGTTGTGCACTTCATCGCCCATATGCAGTGCTTGCGCCATAATTGGCTTCAGTTCTACCACTGGGATTTTCGCTAAAGCCGCTTTTAGCGTCGGTCCTAAAACTTTACTCATCCAGTGTAAGCGCGTTTGTACATCTTCACTGTACGCACCAAAACGCAATACTTTACCCAAACCTTCATTCATATTGGAAAAGGTAAGTGCCCCGTTTTGGGTATTTTCTACAATCCAAACTGGCATAGAAGGACTGATGATCCCAGCCATGGGACCAACCGACTGATGATGATGGCAAGGCTCTAGTTTAATGGTTCCGCCAGAGAGTAAGCTTCTGGCCTCATCATCGGTTTTTGCCCAGCCTTCAAACAAACACGCCCCAATCATCGCGCCTTGCATCGGACCACACATCTCATTCCACTCAATTGGCGGACCTGCATGAGTGATGATTTTTTGATCAAAACCTGGGATGACATTGCGGGCACTGTCCACGCCTTTAATCACTGGAGATGCCATTAAATAGGCATCAAATGCGGTTTTATTTGCCGCGCTCACCTTTGGATGTCCCACAATGCGGGCGAGCGCCAGACCATCTTCTCTGTTGCCCTCTGCTGGGGGCTGCCATTCAACCTGAGTGGCACTTGCGCCCGTTTGATTGATTGCATCGGCAAAAGAAGCCAGTCCAACATTTAAAATAGATTTTTTATCGTCAACAAACCACATAGCATGTTTCCTTAAATTGATTGAACAATTGCCACAGCAAGCTCTACTGCTTTAACGTTGGTATCTGCCAAAATCACACCAGCAGCAATCATGGCTTGTTCTTGTTCTACAAGGTTTTGTGGGTCATTTTCGGTGCCACAAATATGCATCACAAACAAAATTTCACGCCCCGAAGCTTTTGCCAATTCTTTTGCCTTGGCAATAGTTGGCGCGATTTCTGCCGCAGGGTTCATGTGCGCACCATAACCCAACACCAAATCCAGCAAAATCACGCCCACACTGGGATCAGCAGCTTCTTGTAAAATCCGCTCCTTGCGTAAAGTAGGGTCAATCATTGGGTGTGGACGACCACGGGTAAAGGCATCATCCCCAAGGTCAATCAAAGTGTGTCCTTCTGCATGCCATAGATCAGCCAATCCTTCTGCATTGCCTACTTTGGTGTTGCTAAAAACTGGTGCAAGTTTTTCTTGCATCAATAAAGTGGCTTCAAAACAGAATGTGCCGCCACTATATAAAGCACGGATGTTTTTCTGAGTTTTTTGTAATTTGCCAGCGTAGCCTTGCACTTCATCCGCGTGAAAAGAGGCCAGATTCACACTTTGATTCACGCATTTAAGCGAAGCTATTGCCGCATCTTCTAAAGTCGCCGCGCCAATAATATTGCCACCGCTGATGTCTTTGGGATCGGCACCTAAGAAATTAATCACCACAGGTTTATTGATCTGGCGTGCTTTTTGTAGGATTTTTTCCATCACAGCTTTTGCGGGTGGTTTGGAGATCAACGTAATCACTTGAGTTGCAGGATCATTTGCCAACGCATCCAGCCCAAAGAGCATAGACAAGCCACCTACTTCAATACTCAAATCATGGCCGCCTGTGCCAATTGCCTGAGTAATCCCACCGCCAAAGCGGTCAATCAAAACCGTGACTTCCTGTAACCCCGTACCAGAAGCAGCCACCAACCCTATGTTGCCTGAACGAACCACATTGGCAAAAGCAAGTGGGATGCCATCTAAAATAGCGGTGCTACAATCAGGACCCATGACGATTTTGCCAAGGGCAGTGGCATGGGTTTTGAGCATTTTTTCATCTGCGCCACTGACATTATCAGAGAATAGCATCACATTCAGCCCCAGATTTAACGCTTTTAATGTTTCCGCTACCGCGTAGTCCCCCGGCACAGAAATCACAGCAATACTTGCCCTCGCTTCTTTTTGCCCTCTGGCAATTGTGCTGATGGGAAAAGAAATTTCCGATTGATCGGTTTTGGCTTTGGCACTCAGAAGCTTGCCAGCTTCTGCAATTGCCGCCTCAGCAACCGCGCTTGAAGCATCCACCATAATCAGTAAATCATTGGGTCCTGCCGAAACGACACTCAAATCATGCCCCGTTTCGGTCAATAAGCTTAAATTTGCAGGGGTAGCCATGCTCATTGAGGCATTTAACACACCCTCAATTTGCTTTAGCTTCGCCGCAATTTGCATCAGACTCACAGAGTCTCGATACGTATTAGGAATGATATGAAAGCGAACAGCCATAAAAGTCACCCGTAGAAAAATTAAAAATACCCGTAAAAAAGCCCGTAAGCATGTCCGCACCTGATGTGTGACCAAACGCTAGAATTTGATCCATCGCGTCATAATCAATCTGTCCATTCAAAATCAGGTTTTTTGATAGGGTCAAAAGAGGTGCTGCAAATAAATCACACAGCGCATCTTGTAGGAAAAAAGCACTGACATCGGTTGTCAGATGCAAGGATGGTTTTAATATTGATTTTAAACGTTGCAACACCACATCTTGCTTCAAAATCTTGGCAGAGAGCAAAACACCCACCAGATAATCATCCCCACTGGGGGTCAATCCTTCACCAAAACCCAGCAAAGATAAAACTGCATGTTTCAGTTTATCGGCATCTTGCTCCGTCAATAATTGCTGCCAAAAACACTCTAAACGGCTATTTGCTTCTGAATGCAAAAAATGCGAAGGATTTAACCAAACCGTCACACTTAGATAAGGAAAAATTTTTTGGCATAAATTGTCTACTTGATTTTTCAGTAAACAATTTATCTGCTTTTCAGGATTTGCACCGACAAAACTCAGATCAAAGCCCAGTTTTTGTGCCTCACTTAAATCTATTTCTAAACAAGCAGTGCCTCTAAAAAGAAACAACGTCTCGCCATGCAACGCCCAAGCGGTGGGTGAAAAATGATTCAGCTTAGAAAACCCCTCTACCGAAAAACCAATCACCCTTGGGAAAAACGCCTTATGTTCGTGCGTCAGTGCCATGACGATCTGATTGTTTTGCTGCAAGTTGATGGTTTGCGCGTAAATACTGTGCACAGATCCATCTATTTTTAAGTTTGGCAGCAACCCCACCAACCCAATATGGCTTGCAAAAACCCGACCAGAGGCAACCTTTGCAGATTGCTCCTTGGCCATGTTTTGCAAAACCTGAGACTTAAGCATCGTCTTTTATCTCTTCAACCTCTTCGACTACAGGCTGCGTTTGGCTGCCCTGAGTAAAGTGGAAAAATGCAGCCAAAAGACCAATCGTCACATACCCATAGGCACAGGCTTTTGCCACACCAAAGCCGTAACTTGTTGCGTGAATCGCGCCAAAAAAGCTCGCAATAGCCGCCACCGCGCACCAGCACATGATTTTTTTGTAGTCTTTATCAATGATGAACACACAGATCGCGCCCAGCACCATCCCGACAATCGCTGCGCTGCCACCAAAAGTACTCATCCCCGACATAAACACACCGTTTTGAGCCAAAGTACCCCATGCCAAATCACTTTGACCCGCAGCTTTCAAAGTATTGTTCACAATCAAAAACACCCATTCACCAAACCAAGGCAATAGCGCCAAAGCAACTGCTGGCGCATGGCGTTTTGGACTTTCGTGGAACGCCTGAGAAGTAATTGCCATGCCAATAAAAATCAAAATAGGCAAAATCGCAATAGTAGGAATCAGTTTACTTAGCACGCCTAAGATGCCCAAACAGCCTAAAATCAACATTGCCACGCCTGTTGCCCAGCTATAGCCCACACGAGAGCCTACTTTTTTCCAGCCGGGATGACCGATGTAGCAAAGAGTAGGAAATGGACTGCCAAAAATTGCACCCACAGCAGTGCCTGTTGCATTGGTCAAAATCACTTCTCTTGGGTTGAATTTATCACCTGCTACTTGAGCACTTTCAATATTCAAAAGGGTTTCCATAAATAAATACACAGCCAGAGGAATCGCCATCACCACATAAGGACCAACGTGCTTGAAGCCTTCAACCAATAAACCAATTTGAGGAATAGGGAAAGTCACAGTCATATTGCTTAGGGCTGCCTGTAAAGGCGCTGGCTGCATATAACCCGTAATCCAGCCCAAAATAGTACCCACCACAATTGCCAACATTCCAGCAGGAATATTAAATGGCATTTTGGTACCTGCCAACCAGCCAAATAACAAAATCCCAAAACTCACCATGCCCAACCAAACAAAATCACCTGCTTGGAAGACTTGGAATGCTGCGCCAGCACCAATATAAGTCAAACCCACACCTGCTAAAGAGCCAAGTAATGCCGCGCGAGGCGTGATTTTTAACAACCAAGGACCAATAAATGCGCTGATAAACAAAACAATGGCGTGAATAAAACACCATGCCACAGACACAGCCCAAGCAAGGCGCATGTCGCCTGTTTGGTTCAAGATGGGCAAAACAATACCAAGTGCCACAATAAAATAATGCGGTACAGAAACCCCATAAGGAATCGCAGTCACAGAACCACGGCCTTCTTTTTTGCCCAAACGGTGCGCCATAATTGCCAGATAAATATTGCCTACTGCCAAAGAAATCACCACACCTGCCACAATCGGACCAAATACAATGGCAGAATCCAAGCCACCGACTACTGAAATAAAAAACAACGCCGCCAAAGTATTGGCTAAAGAATTGGTAAACAGTCCAAAAAATCCATCCAAATCACCCTTTGACCACCACTTAACCTTTAAGTCATCATCCATCATCTACTCCTCTGAATCTACATACACAAAAAGGTCGGCTTATTTTGCCAAAGCCTGTAACAGGGCAGCTGAATCGCCTACCCAACCAAAAATTCCACCTTGTGCTTTGATCATTTTCAAAGCGTATTCCTGAAATTCAGGAAAATAAGAACCCACGCAATCATCTAAAACCAAGCACTCATAACTCGATCATTCGCTTCGCGCACGGTGGTATGAATGCACACTTCAGTGGTCACACCACACACAATCAGATTTTTAATGCCACGGTTACGCAAAATGTGTTCTAAATCAGTGGCAAAAAACGCACCTTTACCAGGTTTGTCAATAATCACTTCGCCATCAATCGGATAAAGTTCAGGAATAATGTCGTGACCGTATTCGCCGCGAACCAAAATTCTGCCCATTGCGCCTTTGTCGCCAATAGTTGTTGCACCGCGACCACGTTTGATTTTAGAAATAGGGCAGTCCGTTAAATCAGTACGATGACCTTCACGGGTGTGTACCACCAGCATGCCAAGAGCGCGTGCTTTTTCTAATACAGTTTTGATTGGTTCAATGGTCACACGCAAAGCACTGACATCATTGCCCAATGCTTCACCAAAACCACCAGGCTCTACAAAATCACGCTGCATGTCAATAATCACCAAAGCCGTTTCTGCAACTTCACCCTCAAACTCATAAGGCTCTGCTGGAACAGTATATTTACTCATTGTTTTGATCCTTTTAACGAAACACACATAACTAAAAATGGTACATTTTGTGAAATAAGCTTTTTCTTAGGCATATATTGACAATTTGCTGATAAATTGTCAATAAAAATACATTATTTTATGGAATTAATATGATTAAATTATTTAAAAAAAGATTGATTTTGTGAGAGAATAAGCGTAAGAATTTACTTTTTAAGGATTATTTCCTTTAATGAAAAAAGAGAAAACCGCCATGAGCAAAGCCTACAAAGAGCCGCCAATTGTTTTGTCCTCACACCTTATTTCAGACAAAAGCGCAGAATTAAGCGAAGTAGAATTTGGTTTGTTGATTGCCAATCATGCCTTTCAAAGATGGGTGGTACGCTGCACCAACGCAGCAGGGATGCATGGATTATCCGCACTTGAATCATTGGTGATGCACCATCTGAATCACCGCAATCAAGCCAAAAAATTGGCTGATGTCTGTTTTGCCATGAACGTAGAGGACACCCATGTGATTTTGTATTGCATCAAAAAACTGATGAAACATGAGTTGGTGGATTCTCACAAACAAGGCAAAGAAGTGTTTTATCACGCCACAGAAAAAGGCGTGGAATTCTGCCAAGAATACAAAAAAGTACGTGAAGCCTGCCTCATCAGCGCACTGAAAAAAGAAGGCATTCAAAATACAGACCTAGGTCACATTGCCACATTATTGCGGGTGATTTCTGGACTGTATGACCAAGCAGCAAGAGCAGCTACAGTTTCTGATTTTCAATCCAAATAAGTTTACTAAAGACCAAACCCAAGTGCTCAGACTCACACCAATTTAATCATCATCCAATTGCGGTAAATTAGGAGGTTTAGTAAAGGCTGCCGATCAGAATGTTGCAGGCAGCCTTTATCCACAAAGATCAAATTACGCCAAACACACCAATTCATTTGCCAACATTTGATTAAGTGTTTCACGCTCACGAATCAGCTTAAACTCTAAACCATTCACCAAAATTTCAGCCGTTCTCATCCGTGCATTATAATTACTCGCCATGGTAAAAGCGTACGCCCCTGCACTTTTCACCGCCAATGTCTCCCCTTCTTTGATCGCTATTGAGCGATCTTTACCCAAAAAATCACTGCTCTCACAAATAGGCCCAACCACATCAGCCAATACAGTTTTGGCATCTGCATCTAGTTTCACAGGCACAATGTCATGAAAAGCCTGATACAAAGCGGGGCGCATTAAATCATTCATTGCCGCGTCCACCACGATAAAATTCTTCGCATCTCCAGCTTTGATGTATTCTACTTTGTCAGCAAAACACCCGCATTACCCACCAATGAGCGGCCGTGCTCCAGCATCAAATGTAACTCACGATTGCCCAAGCGAGATTTCAATGCCTGCGCGTAATCTTTTAAACTTGGCGCTTCTTCATCGGAATAAGTAATCCCAATGCCACCACCAATATCGACATGTTGCAAATTAATGCCTAATTGAGCCAATTCATCCACTAAAGACAACAAACGCTCAAACGCTTCAATCAAAGGCGCAGCATCCATTAACTGAGAACCAATATGGCAATCAATCCCTAAAACATCTAAAGCAGGCAGGCAGGCTGCATGTTTATACGTTGCCAAAGCATCTTTAAATGCAATGCCAAATTTATTGTCTTTTAGGCCTGTAGAAATATAGGGATGGGTTTTGGCATCGACATCAGGATTGATCCGTAGAGAAATAGGTGCTTTTTCTGCCCAAAGCACTTGCCACAGAATTAATCCGCTCAAGCTCATTCACAGACTCTACGTTAAAGCACAAAATGTCTTGATTAAGCGCGTACTCAATCTCAGAAAGGCTTTTGCCCACTCCAGAAAAAATCGTCTTTTTTGCCTCTCCGCCAGCCGCCAATACGCGTGCCAACTCTCCACCAGAAACGATGTCAAAACCACTGCCTAAACTGGCAAAATGTCGCAGAATGCTTAGATTTCCATTTGCCTTCACTGCATAACAAATCAAAGGATCTAAACAGCTAAAAGCTTCTTTATAACCAGAAAATGCTTCAGTTAAAGCAGCTTGGCTATAAACATAAAGTGGTGTGCCAAATGTTGCAGCTAAATCATCAAGTGCAACATTTTCACAAAAAAGGTGTTGGTTTTTATATTGGAACATAATGGTATTTTCTCAAGTGTTATTGTATTTCAGAAGCAGACTCAGACTCTGGCATCGGGAAAGATTGGGTTGTTTCAACGTCTTTCTTCGGCTCTTTCGGCAAAAACAAAGCACCTTTATAACCACAAGCGGCCAAACAAAAAACAAGGCCAAACGGAAGAATCCAACGCATAAGGGGCATCCTTTGTGGCAAAATAGACATCTTATCAAAAGGTGGGTGGGTATAAAAGATGAATATGACCGAAAGTGAATTCTTAAACTACTCTGATCGCTTGTTTGCCTATTTGGACAAACAAATCGAAGTTTTAGATCTAGATATGGACAGTCAACATACGGGCAATGTGCTGACTTTAGAAGCAGAAGCGTCTGGAGAAAAAATCATCATTAATCGCCATACTCCAAATCAAGAATTATGGATTGCTTCTAAAAGTGGTGGTCATCATTTCTCTTTTGATGGTACGGCTTGGCGTGCACAAAAAGATGGCAGTGAGTTTTTTACTGCATTAAATGAAGTGATGAGTGGTTTATTGGGACAAGTTGTTGCGATTAAGGCTTTGAATAGCTAAGTGGTTTTAGTTGGATTAGGTAGAGGCTGCCTGAAAGATTCTGCTGTCTTTCAGGCAGCCTTTTATGGTTGTGTAGGCTTTTATTCAGGGCAAAATTGCCCATCATTGGCGTTCATGTTTTTGATTTTATTGTGTTGAAAGAGTTTTTGGAAATGTTTTGAATAGAACCATTAAATCACTGGGCTTTTAAAAAAACTAAATTCCATTATAATGGACTACTCTTAAATAAAAAATGATAAAAATAATGATTACTTTAAATGTATTTCTAAAAACCAATCCCGCTCGAATGGATGATTTTGTGATTTTTTTGGCAGAAATGACTGAGAAATCCCATCAAGAGGCGGGAAATTTATATTACAACTATTTTAATAATGGTGATGAATTTGTGATCGTAGAATATTGGGATGACCAAGCATCACTTGATGCTCATAATGAGTCGGCTCATTTATGTCATTTTATTAGCCAAATTGATTCCTTCTTGAGTGAGCCATTTAGAGTTGAAAAATACATTCCATACAAAGACGCGCACCCAGAAGCTGAATAATATAAACAAGGCTGCCGATCAGATTCTTTCAGGCAGCCTATAGTTCAACTTAAATCAATAAACCAACTACACCATTAGCCCCATTGCCTCACGAACATCATTCATGGTTCTTTGTGCCACAATTTTGGCTTGTTCATTGCCATGCGCCAAAATTTCTTGCACCAATGATGGGTTGTCTATGTATTTTTGTGCCCGCTCAAACATAGGTTGCTGCTCCAACAATACCGCTTCAATCAGGGGTTGTTTGCATTCCAAGCAGCCAATCCCCGCTTTTTGGCACTCTACCCATACCCAAGCTTTGACTTCTGCGTTTGAATACACTTGATGTAGTTGCCACACAGGGCATTTTTCAGGATTGCCCGGATCTGTTCTGCGCACACGGGCAGGATCTGTTGGCATGCCACGGATTTTCTTGTTCACCTCTTCTGGGGATTCTCGCATGGTGATGGTATTGCCATAAGATTTTGACATTTTTGCATCATCTAAACCCGGCATTTTTGATGCTGCGGTCAATCTCACCTGTGGCTCTGGCAAAATCACTTTGCCTTTATTTTCAATGTACCCAAGTAGACGGTCGCGTTCAGCAGTGCCTAAATTTTGATTCTGATTAACCAAATTTTGAGCACGCTCTAACGACTCAAGATGCCCCTCTTGTAAATAACTGCTGCGGTGTTTCAGAAGGTCTTTGCCCGCTTTACCCAGTTTTTTAAGTGAAGCTTGAATGAGTTCTTCATAGTTTGCTTCACGACCAAATAAATGGTTAAAACGACGGGCAATTTCACGGGTAATTTCTACATGCGGAATTTGATCCTCTCCCACTGGCACCTGACTTGCACGGTACAATAAAATATCCGCCGTCATCAAAACGGGATAACCTAAAAATCCATAAGTACTTAAGTCTTTTTGGCTGAGTTTCTCAATCTGATCTTTATAAGTAGGCACGCGCTCCAACCATGAAAGAGGCGTGATCATAGACAAAGCTAGGTGAAGCTCTGCGTGTTGCGGTACTTGGCTTTGTACAAAAATAGTGGCTTTTTCTGGCTCAATGCCACTGGCTAGCCAGTCAATCACCATGTCCCAAATGCTGTTTTTAATCACGGCAACATTGTCGTAATTTGTGGTCAGCGCATGCCAATCAGCCACCATGAAATAGCATTCATTGGCTTTTTGCATTTCAATCCAGTTTTTGATTACGCCATGATAATGACCCAGATGTAACTTGCCTGTCGGGCGCATGCCAGACAATATGATATTTTGTGACATAAGAACTTTCTACGATAAAAGCGAAATAATACCCATGGCTATAGATTGAAACATCTGCACGATGGGCAAAATCACATAACTAGTGACACCGGTATAAACTAAAGCAAGAATAATAAAAAATCCATAAGGTTCAATTTTCTGGAACGCCATAGAATTTTTAGCCGACAAAAATGTATCCACCACTCGTCCACCATCTAAAGGCAAAAGTGGCAGCATATTAAATGCAAATAAAAGCGCATTAATAAAGATACCAACCTGCGCCATAGTAGCTAATGGCAAGCCAAGACTTTGAGGAATATAGTGCGCAAATGCACCAATTAATGCCCAGATCAACAGCATCACTATATTGGATACAGGGCCTGCCAATGCCACCATACGCATGCCAATACGGACATTTTTAAAATTACGTGAAATGACAGGGACAGGCTTTGCCCAGCCAAACAAGATAGGTGAGCCAAAAATAATCAATGCTAATGGAACCAACACCGTACCAATAGGATCAATATGAGGAATAGGATTTAAAGTCACACGCCCCATCAAATAAGCGGTTTGATCGCCATATTTTTTAGCCATCCATCCATGAGCGGCCTCATGAATGGTAATCGCAGATAAAACAGGGATGATGCTTAATAAAATCATCCCATAATTAATATTGTTCAAAAAGTCAAAATTCATTTGTTTTCCTATAGTCCAAAAAGTCCTGCATCGCCTTTACCTTGGCGCACAAGGGAAGTGCCATCAGTCATGTCTATCACAGTAGATGGTTCCAAACCACACCAACCACCATCAATAATTAAATCTACCTGATTTTGAACTCGATCACGAATGTCATACGGATCAGTCAAAGGATCGGCCTCTTCAGGCAGCATTAAAGTACAAGAGAGCATCGGCTCTCCCAACGCTTCTAAAAGTGCCAAGGCAATAATGTTGTCTGGCACACGCAGCCCAATGGTATTTCGTTTAGGATGCAACGTGCGTTTTGGCACTTCCTTACTGGCTTGCAAAAATAAAGGTAAAGCTACCAGGAGTGGCTGCTTTTAGTAGCCGAAACTGACTATTGTCCACTTTCGCATAGGTGCCAAGTTCGCTTAAATTATGACACATCAAAGTCAAATGATGTTTTAAATCTATTTGCCGAATTGCTAAGATTCTTGTCATGGCATCTTTATTGCCCAAGGCGCAGCCCAAGGCGTAGCAAGAATCAGTGGGGTACACAATGACACCACCGTTTTGCACCACCTTTGCAGCTTCACGGATCAGCCGTGCTTGTGGGTTTTCAGGATGAATACTAAAAAACTGTGCCATTTATAATTGATCCAGCCTTAAAAAAGACGTTAGTTTAACCCAAACTGGGTCCAAACAGGTTGACAAATAGCAGGCAACTCTGGGGGATTGCCAATGCTGCGACCACCCTCTCCTGGTACATGAAAATCACTGCCTACGCTTGAGAGTAGCTCATATTTATCTGCCAGCATGGCAAAATTAATTCGCTCATTTAAGCTGTGGCTACTGCTCGCCACTTCAAGTGCGCCGCCACCCGCTTCTTTAAACTGAGCAATCAGCTCACGCATGGCTGTGGCGCTGATGTTGTAACGCCCGGGATGCGCAATGATGGCAACGCCACCTGCACCTGTAATCCAACCGACCGCATCGGACAGCTCAGCCCAATCATGCGACACATAACCAGGTTTGCCTTCACCCAGATATTTTTTAAAGGCCTGTTGCATATTTTTAACGTGCCCCGTTTGCAGTAAGTACCTTGCAAGGTGTGCACGCCCAACCATTTCTGGATTAGGCGCCAAAGCCAAAGCACCTTCATACACCCCAGTAATGCCTTTTTTCTCTAGTTTTTCACTCATCCTAGCCAAACGCTCTTGCCTGCCTTGACGAACTTTAAGCAGATTTTTTTGCATCGTTTCATCATGTAAATCAAAATTCAAACCCACAATATGCACACTTTGATGACGCCACGTCACTGAAACTTCAGCACCAGTGACGCATATAATGCCCAGCTCTTGAGCTTTTGCTTGCGCCTCTGCCACGCCACCTGTGTGATCATGATCGGTTAACGCCACCAGATTCGCGCCATTTTCGTGCGCGCGGGCAATCACCTCAGATGGCGCTAAAACCCCATCTGAAATGTAGGAATGAAAGTGTAAATCTGCATGCACTTTACGTGCGTCCTCCACTTCATTCACGGCTTCAGTTGTAGACATTTATTAGTCCTTATTTTGATCTGCTGTTTTAGTCTCATCGACACCATCATCGTTCAAACTATTTTGTGTGTGTTTTGCCCGTTGCTCTTTATATGCGGTCAATGCTTGGTAATACGCATCCCAGACACAGTTTTGACAGCCACCTTGGCAGCAGTCTTCATCAAAAGGCGCAACTGGAAGCGTTAAATCATTTTGCGGCATGTACTTCTATCCTAAAACCCTCTCCTGTCACAATACTGCCAGCCAGAATTTTGGCTTTTTTACGGATTTCAACTGCGCCATTTACACTGATTAAACCTTCTCCAATCATGTGTTTGGCTTGCCCACCAGAATTAGCCACACTGCATATTTTCAGTAGATCACACAGCGCAATATGCGCACTTTCTAAGTTAAAAATTTCATTCATCACTTTGCTCACAAACCTCATCTAATTAATGACCGCATTAAAAACAACCATTTTTTTCTTCAACCATATAAATTTTTCCCACTTTTTCAATGCACTTACACCTAAGTTTAGCAAGCGTCTGTTTTATTGCCAAAAAACATCTCAAGCCTCAATCACCCAGATTTGCCAAATCAAAGAAGCCTTATTCTACGCAGAAATGGCTTGAGTGCAAAAATAAGGTCGCGAAATCACTCTTGAATACAGACCCATCTTGGCACAGCCTTTGAAAAAACTTAGCCAATACCCCCGTTTAGCCTTACAATACAGCCTTTATGTGCCCATCTTTTACGTGATGCTAGAAAACCAAAATATTACTGACACACCTGCAACAGGGGACGACTATTTACTCTTAGGCCAATACGCTGAACGTGCTTACTTAGAATACGCCATGAGCGTGGTTAAAGGTCGTGCGCTGCCAGAAGTGACTGATGGACAAAAACCCGTTCAAAGACGTATTTTATACGCCATGAAAGACATGGGCTTAGTCGCAGGCGCCAAACCAGTTAAATCTGCCCGTGTAGTGGGTGAAATTCTAGGTAAATATCATCCACACGGAGACAGCTCCGCGTATGAAGCAATGGTGCGTATGGCGCAAGACTTTACCCTTCGCTATCCATTGGTGGATGGTGTGGGTAACTTTGGTTCACGAGATGGTGATGGCGCAGCAGCCATGCGTTACACCGAAGCAAGACTGACGCCATTAGCAGATCTTTTGCTCTCTGAAATAGACATGGGAACCGTTGATTTTATTCCCAACTATGATGGCGCATTTATGGAGCCAGCAACCCTTCCTGCTCGTTTGCCCATGGTTTTATTAAACGGTGCATCAGGCATTGCCGTGGGTCTTGCCACAGAAATTCCCTCTCATAACCTAACAGAAGTCGCGACCGCAGCCGTTGCTCTGCTTAAAAACCCAAGTCTTGAAACTGTAGATTTAATGCAGTACATACAAGGTCCTGATTTTGCAGGTGGTGCGCAAATCATCACCTCTATAAAAGACATGCTGGCGATTTATCAAGCAGGCAAAGGCAGTGTGCGTGTGCGTGCCCGCTATGAAATTGAAAAATTGGCTCGTGGTCAATGGCGCATTATTGTCAATGAACTGCCTCCTGCCACGTGTACCCAAAAAATTCTGGCTGAAATTGAAGAGCTGACCAATCCAAAACCCAAAACAGGGGAAAAAGCCCTCAGTCAGGAACAACAAAATTTAAAATCACTGCTGCTGTCATTACTAGAGCGTGTCCGTGATGAATCCGATCACGAAAACCAAATTCGTTTGGTGTTAGAGCCAAAATCTAGCCGCATTGATCCTGATGAGTTTATGAATGTACTGCTCTCTCAAACCAGCCTTGAGAGCAATGTGTCCTTAAATCTGGTGATGATTGGCCTTGATGGTCGCCCAGCTCAAAAAGATCTGAAATCTATATTGAGTGAATGGTTGGCGTTTCGCACCAGTACCGTCACACGCAGGTTAGAGCATCGTTTGTCTCAAGTACAAAAACGCATGCACATCCTTGATGGACGGATGATTGCTTTCTTGAATATTGATGAAGTCATTCATGTGATTCGTGAGTCAGATGAGCCAAAAGTTGATTTGATGAATGCATTTAATCTGAGTGAAATTCAGGCTGAAGACATTCTAGAGATTCGCCTGCGTCAATTAGCCCGTTTAGAAGGCATCAAACTTGAACAAGAGCTGGCTAAATTGAAAGAAGAATCCGAACAACTCTCATATCTTCTTGAAAATGAACCTGCAAAACGTAAATTAATCATCAAAGAAATTCAAGAAGACACGAAAAAATTTGGGGATGAACGCCGTACCTTAATTCAAGAAGCAGATCGTACCGTTTTAACCCAAAACACCACTGATGAACCAATCACCTTAATTGTTTCTACCAAAGGTTGGCTACGTGCCAGAGCTGGGCATGATTTAGATTTAGCTCAAACCACCTTTAAAGAAGGCGATGATCTGGCTCAAGCCATCGAGACTCGAAGCATCCATCCTGTTGTGGTCTTAGACACAGAGGGGCGAGCCTACACTATTGACACCACGGACATTCCAAGTGGACGAGGCGATGGTGCGCCCATTAGCTCTTTAATCGAATTACAAGATCGAGCCCAAATTGCACATGTTTTATCTACCCAGCCAGAAAGCCGTTTCTTAGTCGCCAGTAGTGGCGCGTATGGTTTTATTTGTCACTTAAGCGATATGCTCAGCCGTCTAAAAGCGGGCAAAGCCTTTATCAGCTTAAATAAAAATGAAGTGTTACTGACACCTGTTTCATTGCCGATCGGCAACCTAGAGGTGATCACAGTAGTTTTTGCGTCCAGTGACAATCGAATGCTTGCATTTGGGTTGACTGAACTTAAAGCGTTAAGTAAAGGGCGTGGATTGCAACTGATGTCTTTGTCTTCAGGAAATGCCCTGATTGCCATCAATGCCATCGTTCACACTCAAGTTTTAGTCAGCATCCTAGGCCCACGAGGCAAAATCAGCACCGAAACCATTCGGATATTAGACATCCTAAATAAGCGCGCCAAACGAGGCAAAGAGCTGCCTGTACTGGGTAAAATAACCGAGTTACAAGCACCTATTTCTTCAGGCAGCCAATAAGCCATGTTTAAGTTCGTCTCTCCACTGATCCCTGTCAATCGACTGCTGTTTTTTATTAACGGCTTTCGGATTGCTGTGGCTACAACCATTGTGATATTGAGTCTAGCATTAGGCTTTACTGGTGTATCAATGGTGCAAGGACTGGGGTTTTTCCTTTGGGTGGGTGGTTACAGCATTATTATTTTGATGTCTGTCGTTAACCCTCGCAATCAAATAGAACCAAACTGTCCACTTTCTGTCAGTGGTGTCTTAGACATCGTCATGATGGTTTTGTTTATGCATTTATCCGGGGGCATTAATTCAAGTTTTGGTATTTTGGTATTGCCTTTTATTGCCACATCAAGTTTATTGAGTTCAGGTAGACTTTATTTGGCCTATGGTTCTATTGCTACTTTGTCTATTTTTGCCAGTGTGGTTTGGTATGCATCTTATGGTTCAGTGGACTCAGGGAATCTTGGACAAAATATTTTCCAAGCAGGTTTATTGTCTGTTGCTTGCCTATTTGTGAGCTCAGTGACTTCAGTTCTCGCTCGCACTGCCTGTTATGCTGTTAATATGGCAAGTTCTCATGAAGATGAAATTGCCAACTTAAATCGCTTAAATGATTTAACGCTGCAAGGGCTACGTGATGCAGTCATTGTGCTGGATGAAATGGGTAGTGTTCAACAATTCAACATTCAAGCAAAAACCTATTTCCCATTTCTGAGCCTTGGTATTTCACCACAAATTTTTGGTTTTTTTTTAGAAAAATGGCACGATCAGCAAGATGTCTCTTTTGTGATTGATGAAGAAATACTCAAACAATCTATGGTTGGTCGAGCCGTTCCAGTCACCGACGCAGGCAAACCCATCTTATTGTTATTTTTACGCTCCAGCACCGAACTTGCAGCAGAAGCACGCTAAATTAAATTAGAATCTTTAGGTAGGTTGACGGCAAATATTGCACACGAAATCCGTAACCCGCTCTCTGCTGTGCGCCAAGCCGCAGAACTATTGGCTGAAAATCATACCTTACCTTCAGAAAAAAAACTCACCCAAATGATCAGCAACAATGTTGCTAGAATTGATCGTTTGGTAGAAGAAGTGCTGGCTTTGAGTAAGCGTGATCGCTTAAATCCAGAATGGGTTGCACTAAAACCCTTTATGCTGGATTTTTTAGGTGAATTTGAAATCGGCAACCCAGAGGCACAAGAGTGCATTCAATTGCGCTTCGATTCGCGTGTAGAAGGCGTGGTTTTTGATAAAGGGCATCTGCAGCAAATACTGTGGAACCTGATCAATAATGCTTGGCGACACAGCCAAAAAAATCCGCAAGCAGTTGCGGTTGCAATCTCGTGGCAAATTGACCAAATCGTCAGCATATTTATATATGACAATGGTTCTGGGGTTCCCACGCCAATCGTTGATAAATTATTTGAACCGTTTTTTACCACTGAAAAACAAGGTACCGGCTTAGGACTTTATATAGCCAAAGAACTGGCACAAGCAAATGGTGGTCAGCCTGTTTATCAAGCAGAAAACAACTGCTTTGTACTAATTTGTAAGGCGCAACCATACGACTCAAATACCTAAACTTCCTGTACTTGTCATTGATGATGAGGCTGATCTACGCGATTTAATCGAAATGACCCTAATTAAAATGGGATTAAGCGTCGATACCGCAGATGGAGTCACTCAAGCAAAAGAAAAACTCTCAAAAAATTCATATGCATTGGTTTTAACCGACATGCGGATGCCTGATGGCAATGGTTTAGATGTTGTAGAGTTTATCAATACCAACAACCTAGATGTGCCAGTAGCAGTCATCACGGCATATGGCAATGCAGATACCGCTGTTGCTGCCTTAAAAGCTGGAGCTTTTGATTATTTACAAAAACCCATCACTCTTGCTCAACTACGTACTTTAGTTAAATCTGCCATTAAAGTAGATGAACCACAACTCAACACTCCAGTAAAATCTGTCATAACTGAGCCATCGCCCGAAATTGAAACGGTGGAAGACAAAAAAGCTGAAACACCAAATACAAATTTTGACGATGATTTTTTTCATCTAGATTTAAGTTTGTTAGATGAACATAAAGCCACACAAAAAACTTCAGAAACCGAGCCTAAAAAATCTTTTCTGTTTCAAAGTACGCCTGATGCAGTCAAATTGACTCAAACACTTGTAGAGAAAAATAAAGACAGCACCCTACCTCGAGCTACAAACCTCTCTGCCAAGGCAGAAACAACTGTAACGCCAAGACTAATAGGCCAAGCAATTGCCATGCAAGAAGTTCGACAAATGATTGTCAAACTTTCTAATACTTTGGCGCCAATCTACATCAGTGGTGAATCAGGAACAGGGAAAGAGCAAGCAGCTAGGTCAATCCATGAGCTGTCCAGCCGTCAAAATAAAGCGTTTGTTGCCGTAAACTGCGGTGCGATTCCCGAAACCTAATGGAAAGCGAATTTTTGGTTATCGCAAAGGCAGTTTTACGGGGGCAGATACTGACCGTACAGGTTTTTCCAAAATGCAGATGGTGGGTCTTTATTTTTTTAGATGAAGTAGCCGATTTGCCACTTGCCATGCAAGTGAAACTACTTCGAGCCATTCAAGAAAAAAGCATTCGTAGAATTGGGGACAGTAAAGAAAGTTCAGTTGATGTACGCATCTTGTGCGTCCTAAAAAAATCTTGCCAAAAAATCGCTGCTGGTTTGGCTTTTTTTAAAGGAAACCCAAAAGGACTTTTAAATTTAAAATTAAACCTTAAAAAGCCGCGGGTTTTCACCTCCCAAAATTTGGGCCCCGCCCAAATTCAAAGGGAGGTTTTGGGGTTTGGGGAAAA
>JAGWCC010001532.1:0-27371 GCA_022651775.1 Drusus annulatus | reverse complement strand
AACCTTCAGTAATAAGTAATTCTTTAAAGATTTTCAATTAACTTTGCCGATCCTATGTGATTGGCAAAGTTTTTGATACGTAGTTTGTAATTACGATATACTTGAGGATCAATAAGACAATCGCAAACGAAGATAACGACAACAAGATAATTTATAATTTATAATTCCCATGCAAACTTTTTTAAAAAATTTAAAATTCAATAAGTCCTTTATAGGCGTTATAGTGGTTGCTGCGCTCCTCTCGTGTGGGGTCGTTGCTTGCTCTCAGCAGCCCCTCCAAAAACCATCTGTTACAGGCAGAATAGGCGAAGTCGCCATTGTCATTGAAAACCCTCAGTGGTCGGGCGAATTGGGCGACAGTATTCGATCTGTACTTTACATTCCTTATGAGATTTTGCCTCAAGAAGAAAGGTCATTTACGATACTCAACATGGTAGTACAAAGTTTCAACCCATCGATCCAACGCCATCGTAATTTGATAATTACGTCTATCGGTCCCGAATTCGCTGAACCTGTAATGACTGTACATATCGACAATTTCGCTAAACCACAAACAGTTCTCAAAATTGCAGGTCCTGATCAGCGGAGTGTAGGTAAATTGATTAGTAATAATCGACAATATATTCTTGATTTGTTTGAATTAGCCGAACGAAATCGACTTGCCAGTCTAGCATGGGATAATGCAGATGCTGATTTGGGGCGATTAATTGATTCGCTATCTCAAGTTAAGATCGCCATTCCTAACGAATATTTCCCGATGTGGCAAGCTAGCGATTTTATTTGGCTCCAAAGTAAAACTGTACACGTAGATAAAGGGATTTTTATTTACACATATCCATTCACCGATGACAGTACATTCACAAAATTTTTTTTGATTGCCAAGCGAAATGAAATGTTAAAAAAATATGTCCATGGTTCGCGCGATAGTAGCTGGATGACTACCGATGATTACATTGAACCTATGTTTGGAATGAAAAAGAACGACAATCAGGTTTATGGAGAGTTGCGTGGTTTATGGTTGGTAACTAACGATTTTATGGGAGGACCTTTTATTTCTCGCACTTATGTCGATCGATCGAAAAAACGAATTATTACAGTAGAGGGTTATGTATATTCGCCTAAGTTGGACAAACGTGATTATCTTCGTCGGGTAGATGGCGTGCTTTATTCGCTAAGGATAGACTGAGATAAAACACAGCAAACATTTTAAATAAAAAGACAAGGCATAGAGCCTTGTCTTTTTTTATAGCAGTAAGTAATAAATAAACAATGTTATCCATTTACGTAGATATTCATAATGCCCCCAAACCTAACAGTTCGACACATTTATGTAATCGCGCAATATCATTAAATGATATAAAAGGTTGTGTATTTGATCTGATACAAGATACAAGTTCTTGTAATTCAAAATATTCGGTATCTCCAACTTCAGGTAGATTACAAAGTCCTTTGATTAGACTGGTACTTTTTCGCTCTGTATCCAACGAATGCCATTCTCGTTTTCTTAAATCCACATACGCCATCTGTTTATCAGCAATAATTCTCATTTCATGGCAATCGAAAAAACCTAGGGGAATACCTGTAATGCTAACAAGACTACCATTAGTAAATTCGATTTGGATATTTTTCATCTGGCTGCGTTTCACAATCATTGGTGTGCTTGTTTCGCTTACCCTTAATATTTCAGCATCAATCAGTTTGGTAGCACATAAAATTTCGGCATATACCTCGACCTCCAATTTGTTTTGATTATAGGGACATTCTCGATAAAAAGAAAGATGACGAATGGCGGGGTATTCTGTGGCAAGATCCTTAATTCCCCAATAATAGGTCTTCGGAAAAGACACCTGTGCAATGATATTCGCTTCCATCGACAAAGTTTCAAAATCATGAAATCCACTGTTCATCAATGTCGAATAATCATCAATAAAGATATGTAAAAGTGCTTTTATTGCTTGTACTAAATGTTTCTTTTTAATCCGATTTCCAAAGAAAAACACAACATCAGTTTCCTGAATAAGTTGAGAGAGAGAATCAAATTGCATTTCGTTATAACCATCAGGGCAAGTATCCTCAAACCAAGCTCCCTGAAGCGAAAGATCAGCTATTCTTCCAATAGCTTTTTTGTATACATCAAAATATTCCGAATATCCAGCAAAAGCTATTTTAATTATCGAATCCATAAAAAGTAAGTTTTGTTCAACTGTAAATAGAGTTTATTTTTCATGCAAATATACAACATTTAATTAACTGAAGTTTATTCGGAGGTTCAGCACCTGCACCCTAAACGCTCGCTTTGCTCGCTTGCCAAAATTTCACTAAGGAATGACAGAACAATAACTTTGAAAAGTTAAAGGCTTTTTCATCAAACTCCTTTTCTCGGGCTTCCGCACAAGGTTTAAATGGCAATTGTATTGACGTGTCCTTAAAATGGGACTTAGATGTCAAACGATCTATTTGAACGGATCTTTATATCGGTCAATATTTACAGTGAGAATGTTGAGATTCTCACTGTAAATCTCAACATTCTCACTGTAAATATTGACCGATATGAAGACGATTTTAACGTTGAATAAGTTTCATTGATGCATCTACTAAAAACATGCGACCCCGCTGGGGTCGGAGACAATGTATTATCACATTTCTATAAACATGTGACCTCGCTGGGTCATTCGCAGTCACTCGCAGTGCATTATAAGTCAAATGATTATCCTTAACTTAATGGCATTGGGCTTCCGCCCGAGGTTAATATTCTATTTTCTTATCGGACTAACGTCCGATGAAAATAGAATTCGACCAACGCGAGGTCAGAAGGCATGTGCTTGAATTTTCATAGTTATTATTTCGTCATTCCTTAATGAAGTTTTGGCAAGCGAGCAGAGCGAGCACAAGAGTGTTACAAATTCTGCAATTTCGCTATTAAGTATTCACTAGCATGCAAATTCTAGGATTAAAGAGTTATCAAGATGAGTTGTCAAGTTTATTAAGTCCAGTTCAAATGGAACAATTGATTCGTAATCATCTTCAACTGTTAATTCGCATAATTCATAATTACTTAGTATCTTTGGACTCATTATTTCGATCAATTTCAACAATAACATCATGAAGAAAACTTATTTTGTAGGTATTTTATTGCTTCTTGTGGCATTGACGTCTTGCCAAAAAGCAAAAACTCCAGTAGACTATGTCAACCCTTACATGGGTAATATCAGTCATTTGCTGGTTCCCACATTTCCGACAGTGCACCTGCCCAACAGTATGTTACGGGTATATCCCGAGGCGGGAGATTTTACCTCCGATCAAATTAATGGATTACCGATGGTGGTCACCAGTCACCGTGGCAGTTCGGCATTCAACCTTAGCCCTTACCAAAGTGAAGACGGAACTTATAAAACCGTAGTCAATTACACTTATGATCAAGAAAAAACTACGCCCTATAGCTATAATGTATACCTCGATAATGCACAAATAGCAGTGGAATTTGCACCATCGCATCAATCAGGTATTTACCAGCTAGTTTTCGAGAAAGATGCAGATAATTGTTTAATAATTAATACCCGAAATGGCGCATTAAAAGCCGATGGAACAGGAATCAGTGGATACCAATTGGTAGATGGTGGTCCTACAAAAATCTATTTGTATTTAGAGACAGAGCAACCTGCAGATCAGGTTGGTATATTAGATAATGGCAAGGCTAATTATCAAAGTCAAGCTACCGAAGGGCGCAATAAAGCCATGATTTTACAGTTCAATAAAAATAAAAAAACATTGAACGTGCGTTATGGCATATCGTTTATTAGCGAAGCGCAAGCACAAAAGAATTTGCGACGAGAAATAGCGACCTACAATGTGAGCGAAGTGGCAGAAGTGGGTCGGAAACTATGGAACACCACCCTTGGTAAAATTGAAGTAAAAGGATCGAACGAAGAAGATAAAATTCTGTTTTACACATCCTTATACCGCACTTATGAGCGAATGATCAATTTGTCGGAAGACTACCAATATTACAGTGCTTTTGATGGAACAGTGCATAGCGACGAAGGCACGCCTTTTTATACCGATGATTGGATTTGGGACACTTACCGCGCAACGCATCCTTTACGTGTACTTATTGAACCCAAAATGGAAATCGACATGGTAAAATCGTATATCCGAATGAGCCAGCAATCACCTCAAGGCTGGATGCCAACCTTCCCCGAAGTGACTGGTGATAGCCATAGAATGAATGGAAATCATGCAGTTGCAGTTATTTTAGACGCCTATTGCAAAGGATTAACCGATTTTGATTTGGCTGCAGCCTATGATGCTTGTAAGGGCGCAATTACCGAAAAATCGCTTTTACCTTGGACAAAAGTCCCTTTAACGGTGCTAGATACTTTTTTAACAACCAAGGATATTTTCCATCATTAGGTACTGACGAGGAAGAGTATTGCCCTCAAGTACATCATTTTGAAGACCGCCAAGCCATTTCCGTAATTTTGGGAAACAGTTACGACAATTGGTGTCTTTCGGAAATAGCCAAAGCTTTGAATAAACCCGAGGAGCAGAAAAAATACTTAAACCGATCGTACCGATATCGCAATGTATACAATGCTCAAACAGCCTTCTTTCACCCCAAAAATAAAGAAGGAGAGTTTCTTAGTCCCTTCGATTATCGATTTTCGGGTGGACAGGGTGCACGAGCTTATTATGGCGAAAACAATGCTTGGGTGTATCGCTGGGACATTCAACACAATATTGACGATTTAATAAAATTAATGGGTGGTAATGAGCAATTTGTGGCGAATTTGGATGCCACTTTCCGAGAACCTTTAGGGAGAAGCAAATATCAATTTTACTATCAATTACCCGATCATACTGGTAATGTAGTACCAATTCTCAATACCAACGAACCCTCATTACATATCCCCTACCTATATAATTATGCAGGACAAGCCTGGATGACGCAAAAACGTATACACACTTTAATGCGACAATGGTTTCGCAACGATTTAATGGGCGTGCCTGGCGATGAAGATGGTGGCGGAATGACTGCTTTTGTGGTGTTTTCGACCATGGGATTTTATCCTGTAACCCCTGGCTCGCCAAGTTACAACATCGGAAGTCCTTTTTTCGAAGAAGTGAAAATCGATTTAGGTAACGGGAAATTCTTTGAGATTATTGCAAAAAATCAATCAGAGGACAATAAATACATCCAATCCTCCACCCTCAATGGGAAAGAATGGAATAAAGCATGGTTCAGCCAATCTGACATGATTGATGGTAAATTGGTGCTAGTGATGGGCAATAAAGCTAATAAAAGTTGGGGAAATGGCGATACGCCACCATCGGCACAAGGAATGGAAAAATAAATATCGGCATTTATCTTTATTGAACAAGAGGCGAGTCCAGAAGGGTCGCCATACCCATACCCAGCCTAAGGCGCAAGCCCTAGGCTCCCTTAACTTAATGGCATTGGGCGCAAGCCCTAGGGGTCTCCCCTACCCTCTCTTTTTCAATCGATCTGTCCTGTTTGAACTTATGGAAAATAAAAAAAATACAATGAACTCATTTAAACTCCGCTTCGGCGTGATTGGCACAAGCAATATAGCCGATAAGGTAATGACTGGTGCTAAAGAAGATCCTCGATTTCTTATGGTGGCAATTTATTCGCGTACACAAGAGCAAGCGGATATTTTTGCCCAGCAACACGATTTGAAACATACGTTCACTTCGCTTGAAGAAATGGCTAAAAGTCCGTTGATAGATGCCGTTTACATTGCATCCCCCAATTCGTTACACGCTGCGCAAAGCATTCTGTTTATGCAACATGGCAAGCATGTATTGTGCGAAAAGCCTTTTGCATCGAATGCGCATGAAACTAGATTAATGATTGCGGCATCCGAAAAATATAATGTAACATTGATGGAGGCGATGAAGCCACCTTTCACGCCTAATTTTCTCATTATGCGAGATCATTTAAAGGAATTGGGTACAATTCGTCGCTACTTTGCCTGCTATTGCCAATACTCGTCACGATACGATGATCTAAAGGCTGGCATAATTCGTAATGCTTTCGACCCCAATCTATCCAATGGCGCAACGGTAGATATCGGTATTTATACCATCTACCCGATGGTGGTTTTGTTTGGGCGACCCAATAAAATAAGTGCAACGGGGATTAAACTATCTACTGGCGTGGACGGGCAGGGTGCTATCAATTTCGAATACGATGGCATGAATGCAACTGTACTCTATTCCAAGATCGCAAATTCGGGATTAAGAAGTGAGATACAAGGTGAAGATGCCACCATGAGTATGAATTACATCAACATTATTGAGGATGTAAAACTGAAATACAGAGTTGATGGAACGGAAAAAACAATCAGCAAGGTGCGCGAAAAACACGAATACTTTTACGAAGTGGAAGAATTTATCAATTTGGTACAGGCAGGCAAAAGGCAGTCGGAGGTGAATAGTCACGAAACTAGCCTGATAACAATGGAGATACTTGATGAAATAAGGAAACAGATAGGGGTAGTTTTAGATCTTTACCGATACCTACATTATCACCAGGGTTGTGAACTGTACCACGTTGACGAACGATGATACCACCAGCTTTGATTACTTGACCACCAAAAACTTTTACACCTAACCTTTTAGAATGCGATTCACGACCGTTTCTAGAACTACCGACGCCTTTTTTATGTGCCATGTTTACTAAATTTTTAAAAGATTAAGAAATACTTTGGATTTGGATTTGAGTGAACTGCTGACGATGTCCGTTTTTAACGGCGTAGCCTTTCCTTCTCTTTTTCTTAAACACAATGACTTTGTCGCCTTTTACGTGTTGAAGAACTGTTGCTGTAATTTTGGCATCTTTTACTGTAGGTGTGCCCACTTGAACCTTACCGTCACTATCGATTAGCAGAATCTTTTCGAAGCTTAAAGAGTCGCCAATGGCTTGCTCTAGACGGTGTACGAAAAGCTTCTGATCTTGTACAACCTTAAACTGTTGCCCTGCTATTTCTACAATTGCGTACATCAATTAATTTCAGGATCGCATAAAGTATTAAATAAACGAAGTTGAGAGATGGAATCACATAGAAAGGCAGAATCGCATAGGAATCTTCCGTTTCCCTATGCGATCCTGCCTTTCCTCATGCGATCCTGCCTTTGTGTCCCTTAGTGCCCTTTGTGTCCTTAGTGCTACCTGCCATAAACGAGCGAAGCGAGTGACTTGCCGTAGTGTCGGCTGTTTCCCTATGCGATCCTGCCTTTCCTTATGTGATCCTGCCTTTGTCCCAGGTGCCCTTTGTGTCCTTAGTGCTACCTGCCGTAAACGAGCGAAGCGAGTGACTTGCCGTAGTGTCGCCTGCCGTAAACGAGCGTAAACGAGCGAAGCGAGTGACTTGCCCTAAATATCCTCTTGAATTACACCCATCTTATTAATATAGGCACGTTGTAGATTAAAAGCAAAATCTTGATACACTTTCATTACATTTGGTAATAAGGGTAGCATAGCGTTTTTTGGTTGCTCTAACCATTCTTTTTTGGCCAACATACGTCTGGCGGGGACGGTGTAGTACGTCCAGACCGTACACTTGCACCTGACTACATGGTGATACCATCTACCGCGGCGCATTGAACCTGTAATATCAATCGTGGATGATAGTAGATGGTCGCTTTTGCATTTGTAAGTGCCAAGCCACTTTTAACAGGGAAGGGGTAAGAGATTCTAACAGCTCGGTCCGTAAGAAATTCTTAAACTCTTGATTGATTAAAATTACTACGTAGATAAAAATAACTTAACTCATTACATGTTGATAAACACCATGTTTTCTGTCGAAAATAAAATCTACATACGAGTCGGATCATTCGTTTTTATCCAAGTTTTGTGTTGATTTTTGTTTTTGAGGATAGCTTATTTCCGACAGTGTACAACTAGGAAGAATGTATTTACTTTGATGCAGCCATTTATAATAGTTATATACGTACTCAATTCATTCAAAAGACACTGAATGAAATAGGAATTACATTGGTTTGTATGATCGTTTTAATTGATTTTGCCTGGTTGAGACCCGATGAAAATTTTGTAAGGTACAGGATTTTCAAAAATAAGCTTCTTCTGGGCTTACTTTCTCGTGGACACACATATCAAAATGAGCTCTATCTGTTTTTTATAATTGGATAATATTATCGATCGACAAATTGAGGACTTTGCATATTTGTACAATTTCCTCGAAAGTGAAAGGTATTTCGCATCGTAATCGACGATAAGTCGATTCGTTTGTCCAACAAAACATATCGGCTAAAAAGTTGACGCTATTTATTTCAGGAGGGATACTGCTCTTGATGGTTGACACCATCCCTTGATCTAGTTTTACCATGTAATGAAATTATGAATTATGTTTCGTATTCAGATGCAAGGATTAAATCATTGCAATTCATTTTGAATCACTCCCATCTTGTTAATATAGCTGCGCTGTAGGCTGAAGAAATCTTGAGCCACGTTTTCGTTGCATTTAGTAATCGGAATGGCATAGCGCTTTTGCTGCTCCAGCCATTCTTTTTGAGCCAAACATACATCGGACGAATAAGATTGGAGTATATCTAAACCATACACTTGCACTTGGCTACAGGCCGTCTCATTGGTCTCGAAATAAGCATGACAACCACTCACATCAATTGACGATAGATACACTGTTGCTTTTGCATTGGTGATCGCTATGCCACTTTTTGTCAATAGGGTTAATTGATGCACTAATCCCAACAATTCGGTTCGTAGTAATTCCAGTTCTTCCTGATTAATTAAGCTGCGTATATAAAAATAACTCAATTCGTTACAGGTCGACAATATAAAGTTTCTGTCGAAAATAAAATCGACATACGAATCAGATCGGTCTGTTTGCGCCCAAGTTGTATGTTGGCTAATAAACTTTTCGGGATAACTTATTTTCGATATAGCCTGCACAATTGCTTTAATCGATTTGGCTTGACTGAGTCCTAATGAGAATTGGATGAGGTAAAGCATTTTTTCAAAATACACCTCTTCGGGACTTGTTTTTTCGTGAACACACATATCGAAATGTGCCCTATTTGTCTTTTGTAATTGAATAACATTATCAATTGATAAATGGAGTTTTTACAGATTTGGACAATCTCCTCGAAAGTAAAGGGGATTTCGCAACGCAGTCTACGATAGGTCGATTCGTTGGTCCAACAAAACATGTCCGCCAAAAATTTGACGTTATTTAATTCTGGCGGGATACTACTCTTAATGGTGGATACCATTCCTTGATCGAGTTTTACCATGTAATGAAATTATGAATTATGAATTATGAATTATGAATTATGCTTCGCATTCAGCTGCGTGTCTACCCGATAACATCATTCAATCCTGAATCACTCCCATGTTGTTAACGTATATATATTGTTGATTGAGAAATTCTTCCGCCACGCTTTCATTGCATTTGGTAATAAGGGTGGCATAGCGTTTTTGTTGCTCTAACCATTCTTTTTGGGCTAAACATACATCCGGACGAATAGGATTGAGGACATCTAAACCATACACTTGCACTTGGCTGCAAGGCTGTCTCATCCAGTCTCGAAGTAGGCATGACAACCCGTAACATCAATAGACGATAGATAAAATGTGGCTTTTGCATCGGTAATGGCTATCCCACTTTTTGCAAATATGCCAATGTGCTCCACTAATTCCAACAATTCGCCACGTAGTAACTCCAACTCTTCCTGATTGATTAAGTTCCGTAGATAAAAATAACTCAGCTCATTACAGATCGATAAAAACATGTTTCTATCGAGAATGAAATCTACATACGAATCAGATCGGTCGGTTTGTGCCCAATTTTTATGCTGGCTGACAAATTTTTGGGGATAGTTTACTTCCGCCATTGTACACGTAGGGGCGATGTATTCATTTGATGCAACCATTTATAATAAATGTACTTACTTAATTCGTTCAAAAAAATACTGAACGAAATAGGGATAACGTTTGTCTGTACAATCGTTTTAATACATTTAGCTCGATTAGTACCTGAAGAAAATTGGGTAAGGTAAAGAATTTTCTCAAAATAAATATCTTCAGGATCCACCGCTTCGTGGATACACATATCGAAATGCGTTCTATCTGATTTTTGTAATTGGATAATATTGTCAATCGATAAATGGAGTGCCTTGCTAATTTTAACGATCTCCTCGAAAGTAAAAGGAATTTCGCAACGTAGTCTCCGATAAGTCGACTCGTTGGTCCAACAAAACATATCCGACAGAAACTTGACGTTATTAACATCTGGGGGGATACTATTTTTGATGGTCGATACCATTCCTTGATCGAGCTTTAGCATATTTTATTTGCTTATTTATTTGTTTATTTGAATAACGGATTGAACGATTGAATTCCCAAGCCTTCCGCCCAGGGAAAGTGGAAGTCATAACTCATGCGAATTAACAGTTGAATTTGCTTTGTAACAAAAGCCCCGAAGGGGCTGGTTTATGTTTCTAAAAACATTTACAATGAATAATAATCCAACCTTCATAAACCAGCCCCTGCGGGGCTTTTTACTCGAGGCTCGTGTTGATGCAGTGCTACAAAACTGCAACTGTTAATTCACATAATTCATAATTCATAATTCATAATTCATAATTCATAATTCATAATTCACAATTCGGCAATTCATACCCACCATAATTGTAATTCCTTTTACGTATTCCCTAATGAGTTCTAATACGTGTTGTCGTTGTAGCCTAAAGAAATCAATCTTTGCATTTCGGCTGTTTGAGAGATCAATAATGAATGACTGTTTGGCGAATCGATCTCTTTGTGCATGGCAATAGATAAATGATTGGTTGATTCCATAAAGTTGTCGTTGCGTATATGGATCAATTCTGCCATTAATATCCTCGACAGAAATAAGCGGTATTCCAAGTTGAGGGATAAGGGGGAATCAATGTAGAAATTGTTTGCCAAGATTAGTCAGAACCCCAACGGTGACCCAGCGGTGACATTATTATAGCGAAAGTACAGCGAATTCATAACATCGTTTATTTACCATTCATGCGAATTAACAGTTGAAAAGCGCAAGTTCGGGCATAAGGTATGCCGGCCCCCAATGCCATTAAGTTAAGAGGTAACAGGCTGATGTATAATGCACTGCGAATGACCCCAGCGGGGTCACATGTTTATAGAAACGAGATACCGCCACAAACACGACCCCAGCGGGGTCGCATGTTTTTATTTATAAAGACTAATGCTACTGATTCATAATAATGTCACCCCTGGGGTTCTGACTCATCTTGGCTATTTCTTTTACAAAAAATAATGTCACCCCGCTGGGGTTCCGATTATGCTTAGCTATCGTGCTACCAAGTCATTGATGTTTAAGATCCTACAAATAATTCGACAAACTATATTGCCAAGCAGAATCGGAACCCCATCGGGTGACATTATTGTAGCCAAGCAATAAAACCCCAGCCAACATTATTGTAGTAGTAAAGAAATAGCCAAGATTAGTCAGAACCCCAGCGGGGTGACATTATTGTAGTAGTAAAGAAATAGCCAAGATTAGTCAGAACCCCAGCGGGGTGACATTATTGTAGTAGTAAAGAAATAGCCAAGATTAGTCAGAACCCCAGCGGGGTGACATTATTATAGCGAAAGTGTAGCCTTAGTCCTATAATAAATAAAAATATATATCCTATCAAGTTTCGGACGTTGAGTCGACTTAATTAAGGTCCGAAATCATCTTTACATGCGCCAATATTTACAGTGAGAATGTTGGGATTTACAGTGAGAATATTGAGATTTACAGTGAGAATATTGACCCTTATAAAAACAAGTAATTCCAGTTCTCAAAAGAAACAGGGTTTAGCTCTTTTATCTTGGCGTTGCTACAAGTTCAATCAAGCTACAATGAGGCAATTTTGATTTAGTAGATGTTATCGGATTGTGAACGCCAACAGATGACGAAATAGCAAGTATGCAAATTCATGCCTTCTGACCATTATATTCTATACAAAAGCGGCTATCTATTATTTATAGACAGCCGCTTTTTTGTATCACATATCACGATTACGCTAAATAGCCTCTTGAATTACACCCATCCTATTAATATAGGCACGTTGTAGATTAAAGAAATCTTGAGCCACACTTTCATTACATTTGGTAATAAGGGTAGCATAGCGTTTTTGTTGCTCTAACCATTCTTTTTGGGCTAAACATACGTCTGGCGAATAGGACTGTAGTACGTCCAGACCGTACACTTGCACCTGACTACATGGCATACCATCGGCCTCGAAGTAGGCGTGACAACCTGTAATATCAATCGATGACAGGTAGATGGTCGCTTTGGCATTTGTAAGTGCCAAGCCACTTTTGGCAAGGGAAGAGAGTTGGTATACAAATTCTAACAACTCGGTCCGTAAGAATTCTAACTCTTCTTGATTGATTAAATTACGTAGATAAAAATAACTTAACTCATTACATGTTGATAACACCATGTTTCTGTCGAAAATAAAATCTACATACGAGTCGGATCGGTCTGTTTTTATCCAAGTTTTGTGTTGATTTTTGATTTTTTGAGGATAGCTTATTTCCGACAGTGTACAACTAGGAAGAATGTATTTACTTTGATGCAGCCATTTATAATAGTTATACGTACTCAATTCATTCAAAAAGACACTGAATGAAATGGGAATTACATTGGTTTGTATGATCGTTTTAATTGATTTTGCCTGATTGAGACCCGATGAGAATTTTGTAAGGTACAGGATTTTCTCAAAATAAGCTTCTTCTGGGCTTACTTTCTCGTGGACACACATATCAAAATGAGCTCTATCTGTTTTTTGCAATTGGATAATATTATCGATCGACAAATTGAGGACTTTGCATATTTGTACAATTTCCTCGAAAGTGAAAGGTATTTCGCAACGTAATCGACGATAAGTCGATTCGTTTGTCCAACAAAACATATCGGCTAAAAAATTGACGCTATTTAATTCTGGAGGAATACTACTCTTAATGGTAGATACCATTCCTTGATCAAGCTTTACCATATAACGAATTATGAATTATGAATTATGAATTATGCTTCGCATTCAGTTGCGTGTCTACCCGATAACATCATTCAATCCTGAATCACTCCCATGTTGTTAACGTATATATATTGTTGATTGAGAAATTCTTCCGCCACGCTTTCATTGCATTTGGTAATAAGGGTAGCATAGCGTTTTTGTTGCTCTAACCATTCTTTTTGGGCTAAACATACATCGGACGAATAAGATTGGAGGACATCTAAACCATACACTTGCACCTGGCTACAGGCCAATCCATCAGCCTCGAAGTAGGCATGACAACCCGTAACATCAATAGATGATAGATAAAATGTGGCTTTTGGCATCGGTAATGGCTACACCACTTTTGGCAAATAGGCCAATGTGGTAAACCAATTCCAACAATTCGGCACGTAGTAACTCCAACTCTTCCTGATTGATTAAGTTCCGTAGATAAAAATAACTCAATTCGTTACATATTGATAAAAACAGGTTTCTATCGAGAATGAAATCTACATACGAATCCGATCGGTCGGTCTGTGCCCAATTTTTATGCTGGCTGGTAAACTTCTGAGGATAGCTTACTTCCGCCATTGTGCAAGTAGTCGCAATGTATTCACTTTGATGTAGCCATTTATAATAGATATACTTACTCAATTCGTTTAAAAAAATGCTGAACGAAATGGGGATAACGTTTGTTTGTACAATTGTTTTGATTGATTTTGCCTGATTGAGACCCGATGAAAATTGGGTAAGATAAAGGATTTTCTCAAAATAAATATCTTCGGGACTTACTTTTTCGTGGATGCACATATCAAAATGCGCCCTATCAGTTTTTTGCAATTGGATGATATTGTCAATTGATAAATGAAGTGCCTTACTGATTTTAACAATTTCCTCGAAAGTAAAAGGAATTTCGCAACGCAATCGACGATAGACCGATTCGTTTGTCCAACAAAACATATCCGCTAAAAAATTGACGCTATTTATTTCTGGAGGGATACTGCTCTTGATGGTTGACACCATCCCTTGATTTAGTTTTACCATATTTGATTAACTGATTAACTGAATAACTGATTGAATTCCTCGGGTTGCCGTCCGAGGAAAGTGGTCATAATTTATGCGAATTAGCAGTTGAAAAGCGCAAGTTCTAGCATAAGGTATGCCGGCCCTTCAAGCCTCAACTTATCTCGGCACCCCTTTAATCCCAGGGCTTGCGCCCTGGGATGAGGTATGTCGGCCCTTCAGGCCTCGCATATAATGTCACATTATTACCTTTCGAGTTTTGAAATAAGTTGGTGACCCAAGGCTCGAACTTGCACTTTTCAACTGTTAATTCGCATAATTCATAATTCATAATTCATAATTCCTTACGTATTCCCAATGAGTTCTACGTGTTGTCGTTGTAGCCTAAAGAAATCCAATCTTTGCATTTCGGCTGTTTGAGAGATCAATACCGAATACCGTTTTAAGGAATCGATCCTTTCTTTGTGCATGGCACAGATAAGCGGATTGGTTGATTCCATAAAGTTGTCGTTATGTATATGGATCGACGAAGTCAATTTGCCATTATCCTCGACATAGAAATAAGCGGTATTCAAGTTGAGGGATAGCAAATAGAGCTGTACGTGAATGCCTGCTGGGCCCAATCCTGTTTGTGCTAAGGTTTCAAAATGATCAATTAGCAATATCAATTCAGCTTGCAATTGTTCAACTTCTGCATCGCTAATTAACCGACAATTGTAAAAGTAACGGATATCATTACAGAACGACGAAAACATACGTCGGTCTAATATATAAGTAGCACTTAACATACTTTGATCCGATCCATTTTTCCACTCGGTTTGTATGGCTTTAATTTTCGGAGCTAGCGAAATGCTATCCATAGTACAAGTGGCATCAATGGCTAGCGATTGGTGCATCCATTTATAGTACCGAAATTTTGTAAGTCCATCGAAATTGAATGTGAATACATAAGGGATATAATTTGTGGCGAACTGAATTTTCACATCTTTCGACCCTCTCAATATGTTAACGGTATCGATATGCTCCTTAATTTGTTGACAGTACCGCTCTTCGATATTGTGTTTTCTATAAAAGGCCACATCAAACAACACGTTGGTAGAGTGGCTTAGTCCAGCCAATTTATCAATCGAAATGTTTAAGGCAATCGAGATGGTGCTGATTTCGTTAAATGTAAAAGCTACCTCCGATCGTAAACGTCTGTAAATCGACTCTCGCCCCAAGCTCAATAAGTCCATCAAATAGGGCAAAATTTGCACCTTCGGTGGTAAAGCTTCCTTAATTGCTGTAATGACTGAGTTATTTAATTCTATTTTAGACATGCTTGTAATTTAATTAGTGATGAGTAGTGTGCGTAGTGCGTATCGTGATGTATCGCTCAATCGTGATACGTGTATCGTTCATCTGTATTTTTAGCTTCGGCAAGTAATTCTTCTGGATTACGCTCTGACATTTCTTTTGTATCAAAAAACGCACCTGTTGCTGTTATATTCATATCTGTATTTTTTTATGAGACACGTGTGCCATTAGTGTATGTCACAAATCGTTGATTAAGCACCAATAATGGAGTCGTGATGCGTGTATCGTTTAATTGTGTGTCTATATTTGCCATCAAAGGTAATAAAATTCCATTTACAGAAAACGACACAACAATTTATTTTTTTGACATATTGTGCCATAAAAGAGAAACCAATGCTTGAAAATGGACACAAACCGACATACACAAGTAACAATAGCACAAAATGAGGCACTCATTTCTTGAAAAATACCCACAAATGTGCCGAAATTGGGCTTCCGCAGGTAGTACTTTTGTGTATCGAAATGAGCGAACCATTTGAGGATCAAAAGTAGCATGCAAAACGCACCCTCGAATGTCAACAATGAAATTAATGTCCGCAAATAAATATTTTTAATTTAAAGTTAATAGTTATGAGAACAAGTTTCTTGCACAAAACATTATTCTTAGCTGCCCTTGTGCTGGGCGTTTATAGCTGTAATAAAGATGGTAATGATGTACCAAAACCTACTGTAGTAGAAGGGACTAAAAGTGTCACCATTAAGTTTTCGAACAAGCCGGTAACTTATGCTGAAGAGGCGGCGATGACGAACAAAACCCCAACCTTAAATAATGGTACTATTTATTTTTTGGGTGGTGGTACTGTTCTTTCTAAAGAAACATTTGTACAGACCGATGTAAATGGCTTAAAAACTATAGGAAAAACGTACACTGTATCGGGAGGTGCTACAGAAGCTTATATTGTAGCCAATTCAGGAACCACAGCTTCACTTCCAACAATGCCAGGAACGGGACTTTTTTGCTAGCTTGCTGAAAACACCTTGGCAATTAGTTTCAAACAAATCCTATTTCGAAATTGCTTTGCAAGGCGAAGGGACCATTGCGAGTAATGCTGTAACTGTAGATTTGGTACCCGCTGTTGCACGAATCGAAATTGGTCAAATTAAAGCAAAAGGCACTGGGCAGGAGTAACTTATGCAATAAGTGCATTTAAATTAGAGGGTATTTTTATTAACAACACGTTCAGCGCATTAGGATTGGATTACAAAACCATACCAACAAACGGTGCTGTTAAATATGAAGATAGTGATGTTTGCTGCATTTTTGGAGGAACTTATCCAGCAGGTCTTTTTGATTATAAAGTTGCTGGGCTTGGTGATGCAACTCTTACTAAAACACCTTCTAATGTTTGGGCTTACCAAGTGTTTCCAGCCAAAGTAGAAGCCATAACTGGAGCTGGAAAAAATACCTCAAATCATATTGCGTATGTCTGGTGTAACATCTAATCCTACTCAGATCCTGATTATGCTTCAACTCATTTTTAACAATCACTAAATTTGTAGATGCTGATAATACCAATGTGGCTATTACGGAATTTTTACCAGGAAAGTATACACCAAAGCACCTCAATCGAATTTGCTGGCGAACACTTATCTGACAAACCTGCAGTAAGTGCTAAAAAAGAAGTCTTAGTAAAAGTAACCATCAAAGACTGGGACCAGTAAACATCACACCTGATATCTAAATACATATCACGATTGAACGACACACGTATCACGTAGCGACACACGATTGAACCGACATTACGTGATACGCAAAATCGCAAAATCGTACTTAATTTAGGGTTGAAACATTAAATAAATAAAATTCTCGTTTTCTTTTTCATTCCATCACAGGCTTATTCAACACTTGCCTGTGATGGAAACTACCCTATTTTTAACAGTACAAACGATTCACGAAGTAGCGACACCCGATGTAACACAAGTATCACAACTTCCGTATTCACAATAAATAACTCTTTCAAAGTAAATACAATGACGACATTCATCAGAAAGCTAAAAAAAGGAATTTGTTGCACACCAATGATCAATTACTTTCTGTGTAGTTTATTCCTCTGCTTTGGGGCGTGCATTGGCGATAAGATGGGGCATTGCGTACCAATCGACAATGTTGTACTACAAGTCGAATATCCCGATTTTGCCACTAAAGTCAATCTGCTAAACATCGGCATATTTAACGACCAAGGTGTACTGGTTCAAAAATACCGATTTGAAAAAGATGTATTACAAACCTTTCACAGTTTGACGCTCTCCTTAAACAATGGCCATTATACGGCATTGTGCTTAAGCAACACCCTAATCAATTCTAAGGTAACCAATTTCGATATAGGTTCCCGATTGTCCGATTTACTTGTTAGTAACATTAATTTCAATCAATTGTTACCTATCAGTAGTAATGACTCTATCCACGAAGGTGCACTGTATTTCGAAGCAAAATACACAGCCACCGAACACATTATCCATCTACAGCCCACATTTATCACGCTGAAAATGTATATTAAAAGTTGCCCATCCAATACCCCCATCGTGCGGATCAATCATGTAAAACCCTTGATCAATGCCCATCTACAAACCTCGGGTGCCGATGTGGTCTACTATCCTACAATAAAAGAAAACAAAAAAGAACAAATCTTTTACGGAATCTCTAATGTGTTCCGATTTAAAGGAAAACACCAACATCAGTATTGATATTTTATCAAATGTCGATGAAGAGGAACTCCTCTACACAATGGAACTAAAAGATTTTATAGCCACTAACCATATTATCATCCCAGATAATGCAGAGCTAAGCATTCCGATTCTAATTGAATTTATGACTGACAATCAAGTAAGAGTGAGTATCATGCAAGCCGATTGGGAAAACAGTATTATTACTCCAGAATTATAATCGACGCTTCCGGGTGCTACGCACGCTGTCAGGTCTGCCACTTTGCAGACATCAGCAGTGCTTGTAAGCGACAGACCTGACAGCGTGCGTAGCACCTGGAAGCGTCAACAGATCGAAAAAATACAACACACAAAAAATGAAGACACTACACACCCTATCTATTTTACTGAGCTTATTGATTGTAAGTGTTTCGTGCATTAAAGAACCTGAACCCATTACAATCAAATTAAGCAACACCTCGGTAAACGTGAAGTTTACAGCCCATCTGGTGGGCAACGCCCAAGCCTTGAGTAAAGCACTTACTGATGCTCAAGAAAACGCTGTGGTGGATATCGAAATATTGGCTTTCGAGAAATCGGGCGACGAGTATCTTTTTTCATATCGAACAAGTGGTACCGATATGCTCACTGATGAAGAGGGGATTGTGTTTACAGCCAATTTGGCTCCTGACGCTCATCTTCAAATATTTGTGATAGTGGCCAATGCCAAAGCCTGTATTGATGCCATTACCATACCGCGTAATACAAAGATCAATGACGCACTGTCGCTATTGGTTTTCGCCAAAGCGACCGAATTTGATACCCCTACGGGAGATGATTTTACACCCATACCGATGTACACTAAAACAGCACCCCATACAAATCACCACCAGCACCACAGATATTGGTACCTATAGCCTAATCCGCATGCTGGCCAGGGTGGATGTTATTTCCACTGCACCCAAATTTTAAATTGAACAGTGCAGCAATCTACAATCGGAAAGATCGGGGATATATCCCTTATAACGATGCCTTTTGGAATACATCATTGGAAAGAGCCATTGCAGCACATGTCCCCAATAATGTAGAGACTACACTTGCGCCTAGCAACAGTTATTTGGTCTCAGCGGATAATGAAATCATCCGAAGTATTTACACTTTCGAGGCAAAAGGCGAGGACAATCCACTGGAAGCTACCACCATTATTGTGGGTGGGTACTTCAATTACCCTAGCAATAAAACCAAAATAACCTATTACCGGATTGATATTCCGCAGTTTGTAGATGATGAGCCACAAGCCAATACTTGTGGTGATATATTACGCAACCATTTATACAAAATTAACATTATTACAGTGCCGAAAGTTGGAACGAATACTCCAGACGAGGCTTTCTATAAAGGTTCATTGAATGCAACGGTAATTGCTTGGGATATGAATACCGAAATTGATGTCAATATCGACAAGGTCTCCATCAATCTCGACAAATCATACTTTAAGTACGATAGCACTGGGACTAAAACACGGACGCTCACATTCACCACAGAGGGCGATTGCACAGCCACTACCGATGACAATTGGCTAGGAATAACAGGCCATACAAGCCACGAGGGTACCCATACCCTAACGTATACCATCGATCCGTTAAAAACGGGTGGCGACCGCACAAGCTATATCAATTTACGGGTACGTAATTTGGTTAAAAAAGTACGTATCGACCAATATGCCGATGCCGCCATCAAGTATACCCCCGAAATTTTACTGAAAGAGGGACTCGAATATGAGTTGCGGATCAAATCGAAGGCTGCATGGACAATGTCGGTGGAAGAGGATACAGAGAATGTGATTAAAACGATTGATACACAATCGGGCGAGGCTGACGAAAATGGTAGCGTTAGGAGGTTGGAATTTAATTATATGGAGGGTGTTTTTAATGCCAGTGTACGTATTGCCAGTGTGGATGGCGAATTTGATTCTTACCTTGTTCCATTGCGTGTATTGGAGGCGTATGATTTTGAAGATTTGAACTTCTATATTTATCCGCTGGATCAACCTCTGCTGATGAGTGTATTTTTAATACAATGGCGTTAATCGTAATACACCTGACCACAGATCCAATACCGCAAATTGACCTAGTTGTGTTTACTAATCATCTTCATTTACCTCCCACTTATCATTCACGAATGCCCCTTTTATGGTCCAACAGTCGATCCTATGTACGAAAATAGCAGGTGTTGGTATATGAGTTTAAAATGTCTTCTAATACACCTTGATGGCAATAATTTTAGCTATAGGTTGAGCGTATCTTTCATGCAGTGCTAAAAATAGGTACCCATTTGTTAATGTTACAGAAGGTGTCATGTACGATGAAATAAAATTGTAGTTTGTTAATAGTTAAGTAGTTTGTTCAGTGTTTGCATTGTTGTCGTACAATATCCGATCCTGACATGCGATGTAACGATATTTCATGCTAAAGCTTTATTTCCCATTTTAGTTTGAGGATCTAAATAATAAAAATATCAAAATAAAATAAAAGTTATTGGTTTTACAGTAATCCCTTTTGACTTTCTCAATCCTTCGTCCGCTATGAATAGGTTGGATTTTATTCCTCATTTAGGATACTTTTTTTTTAAAACAGGAACAAACCAATCCTTTGAATTTTCAAGTCCTCTCGCTGTGTTAAATCGTTCTCATTTTGATAACCATCCTAAAATAGAGAACTCAAAATTGAATTTCAGTTTGTTAATAGTTAAGTAGTTTGTTCAGTGTTTGTTTGTTGTTGTAAGGGGGAATGCCCCCTTACAATTTACACCGCCCGACATGCGATGTAACGATATAAAGTGCGTCAACAAACACAAGGCATCACAAAAGGGGCGTTCGATTGGAGGTACATCTACCCCAAAGTCAGCAAATTTTAAGTTATGCCATGGGCGCTGTCGATGATAACAAAATCGAAAGTGCCGATATGTTGGTGTTTAACCTCAACGGTAGGTTTTTATACCACTCGAAAGTTCGATACATTGGCGGGACTGGTGCGGTCAAAAGCGTGGTGGTGCAACCCGGCAAAAACTATTCTGGCACGCATTATTTTATGCTGATCGCCAATGCCAGTGACGAAATTACGACAGCTTTAATATCGGGAATAACCTCGGGAACAATCACTCCAAACACACAGATGACCACCATCATCCCCATGTTGACTGCCAGTAGTCAAGGAAAATGGCCGATAGCAAATGGGGCGTGGAGGTCTTTCCCTATGTGGGGACTGTCGGAAAGATACGACGCAAGCAGTTTGGCGGGTTTAACGGGTACTACTATATCACTATTACGATCGGTAGCCAAGGTTGATGTAGGGCTAAACTTTAGTGGCGATGGGATGGTAGATGGCCTTGGCAATCAATTTGTTTTAACTTCGGTAGCTTTGTACAATGCACCTGAATCATTCAATATCGTCCCAACTCAAGCTAATTTCAATAACGGTGGTTACACGGCCTCCATCGGTACCCACTGGCGCAACACGCAATAATGCTATCGAGTATTTGGTGAGCGATGGAAAATCGTGCCTTAACCAGATCTATTTAGCCGAATCGGCAGTCGATCCCGACAACGCAAAAAAAGTCTGTTTAGTGATTGGGGGTAAATGGAGTGACACCGAAACCCCAGGCAGTGAAACGTCTTATTATCGAATAGATTTTATGAAAAACACCCTTACCAATGGGGTGATTACGGCACAACAGAATACCTCCCCAATTTTGCGCAACCATCAGTACCGAGTGAATATTAAAAATGTAGATTATGCAGGGTATAGTACCCCTGAATTGGCATTTGCGGCAACCGGCGTGAACGATAAATTAACGGTAGATATCACCGAAAGCAATGGCGATATTACCGACATAGTGAGTAACCATCAATATTATTTGGGGGTAGGGAAAGTGGGCATACTCTCGAAAGGTGCCCACGCAAAGCTTGATTTACCGATCGAAACAAATGACCCAGAAGGTTGGTTACTTTCGTCGTTGCCATCGTGGATGGGTAAAGACCATTCGAACCCTAAAAAACCAGCCATTAAGGTAGACGCAAATAAAGGTGTAGAACGCACCGCCACCATTTTGGTAACAGCCGGGTTGTTACAGCGAACCAATCACCATCACACAGGAGGCTAAGTAATTGATTTTTAATCAAAATTTACAGAATGGGTGGCCATTGTATAATCAGGATTTACGCCATTGTCTGGGTTATCGTACGGTGTTTATCGGGCGGACACATAGGTCCACACCCTACATTGGCGACACATTATTGGCAAACACGTAGGGTGCGGACCTATGTGTCCGCCCGATAAAGCCACGTCCGACAGGCAGCCATCCATCCTGATCCAATCATGTAAATTTTAATCAAATGAAAACACATGTAATCAGTATCAGACAATTTGGTTTGATGCTTCTCGGCATTTTGTTAACGGCTTGTAATGCCGATCATAAAGAACCCGAAACACCGCCACGGCAAGTGTTGTTGGTGTATTTTGGTGCGGACAATAACCTGTCGGACGAAAGTTATCAGAAAATAGATGCCATCACTGAAGGGTGGGATGGCGACACCAACCATCGGGTACTCTTGTATCATGATGCGCATGATGCACCAGCCCGCTTAGTCGAATTGAAAATGGTGAATGGCTATAAAGAATTTGTCACCACAAATTACATCACCCATCAAAACTCGGCCAGCAAAGATGGTTTCGCCAGCTTATTGCGCCATATACAAACAACATACCCCACATCGAATTATGGTTTGTTGATGTTTTCGCATGCTTCGGGTTGGTTGCCTCAAGGGGGATTGGCACAAGGCGGACTGACGCAAGTTGCCAAATCGATTACTAAAACAGGAGTTTCCACACGTACGATTATGATTGATGGGGACAGCGAAATGGACTTGAGCGATTTGAGCGAAGCCATTCCCGATGGGTATTTCGATTACATGGTGTTTGAAGCCTGCTTTATGTCGGGTATCGAAGTGGCTTATCAGTTAAAGGACAAAACAAAACTGATTTTTGCCTCTAGTGCCGAAATTCTTTCACCTGGTTTAACCGAAGTATACCCCACAGGCATCAATTTGCTGTTCAAGCAAACAGTCGGTTTACAGCAATTTGCGCAACAGGCTTTCGACTATAGCAATGATCAACAAGACTTGGCGACAATCTGCCAGCTACTCCATCATTCAAACCAGCGGTTTAAGCAAACTAGCTGATTTTGTGGCACAGAATGCCGATTTCGGTATGGCTCCCGATCGCCAAGCGATTCAATCTTTCGACAGAATCCAAACGCATCTGTTCTTTGATTTCACGGATTACTATTCGCGCTTATTACGTACATCGGAACAAAAAGAGCAGTTGTCGCAAATGGTGTCGGAATGTGTGATATGGAAAGCTGCCACGCCCGAATTCTTACTGAATTATGGAGGCTTCAAAATTGTTCAGCATTCTGGATTGACTACGTATATCCCCGATAATCAATTGCCATTGCTCAATCAAGCCTATCGACAATTAGAATGGGCGCAATACACGACCGATTGAATTATGAATTATGAATTATGAATTAACAGTTGAAAAGCGCAAGTTCGGGCATAAGGTATGCCGGCCTTCCGCTTTTCAACTGCTTTGTGTGCCAAACTAGTCTCATATTGACATTTGCAAATGTACATTATGCGTAATTGAGGACCAAACGCAAATCGCAATACAATACAAACATCAAATTAAATATACATCAAAAATGAAAACGTCATTCTGTTATTTGGTCATATTGATCATAAGTGTTTCGTGTATGAAAGAACAAGAACTGGCCTCTAAATTGGACCACACCAATGTATCTATCTCTTTCAAAACTTTGCTGTCGAGTAACACGCAAGTGATGAGTAAGGGGCTGAGTGTGGCTCAAGAAAACAAGGTGCAGGACATTGATTTACTTGCCTTTAAGCAATCAGGAGACGACTTTCTTTTTGCATATCGAACAAGTGGCACAGGCATCACTCCAGTTGAGGGGGCTATTGAGTTTACTGCCAATATGAAACCCCTTGACGAACAACAAGTATTGGTGATTGTAGCCAATGCCAGTGCCAGTATTGATGGCCTTAGCCTCACTACTGACATGGATATTAGTGATGTACTTCCTTTATTGATTTTTGCTAAAGACGATGAATTTAAAACCGCTGCGGAAGCTGATTTTATCCCGATCCCGATGTATATCAAAACAGCACCATTGTACATCACCAATAGTACCAACAATATAGGCACTTTAAACTTGATTAGGATGCTGGCTAGGGTAGATATTACTTCGACAGCCAGTGATTTTCACTTAATCAATGCGGCTATTTACGATCGGAAAAACAAGGGGTATATCGCTTATAATGACGAACTGTGGAATGTCGAACTCGAACAAGTAAGCACTGCCTATGTCCCTGTTGATGCGGTTTCGAAACCCGACCCAAGTGTTAGTTATCTTGCCGAAAGCGAAGCCATCACAAGAAGCATCTACACTTTCGAGGCGCAAGGCGTGTCCAACCCCCTGGATGCCACCGCCATCATTGTGAGCGGATATGCAGGTTTTCCTGAAAATAGCACCACCATATCATATTACCGAATTGACATTCCTCAATTCAAAAACGATGTAGCACAAGCCAACACCTGTGGCGATATATTGCGAAACCATTTGTATAAAATCAAAATTGCAGCGGTGTTGAAAAGTGGATACCCCAATATAGAGGAGGCTTTTAACAATGGATATCAACAACTGGATGCAAGCATTACAGCATGGGATCAGAATACCTGGATCGACCTTGATATGGAGAAGCCTCGTCAACATACAACTTGCGAAATCGAACTTTAAGTATGATGGCGTAGGGACTAAAAAACGGCAACTGACTTTTACTGCCGAGGGAGATTGGACGGCATCCACCGCTCAAGATTGGTTAGAGATTAAAACACACACCTATGATAACAATCTGCATACCGTCACCTACACCATCAATCCCCTAGTTAGCGGATCCGACCGATTAGGTTCGATTGATTTGAGAGCGGATAATTTTGTTAAAAAAGTCTTGATCAATCAATATTCAGGTCCAGCTATTAGCTATACACCCGAAACTTATTTTCTATTTGAAAGATCTTGATTATCAATTGGCCATCAATGCAAAAGCGCCTTGGACATCGTCTCTATCCGATCCATCCGAAGTGGTTCAAACATTTGTGACAGTGGCTGGTGCAGATCATGATGCGTCGTTGGAATTCACATTTATTTACCAGATAGGCGATGTTGAAGCAAATGTGAGTATTGCCAGCATCGATGGCGAGTTTGACCCCTACACCGTCCCTTTACATGCCTTGGGCGCATACGATTTAGCTGGTTTATATGTTTATCCAGCAGATCAGCCCGTAAATCTATCTTGGCTGATCTATTCAAATACACCCGCTCGGCCCGATCTACTTTATGGTGTTGAGCCTAGCCAAGCGATTCCCCCAACAGACCCTGAAGCCCTTCAGGTATCGCCAGCAGTCGACAATAGTTGTGCTTGTTTGCACTCGTCGGATTCATCTAAACCTTGGCGTTTACCAACAATAGTGGAGTTAGAGTCCATTTTTAATCTCAGTAAAAAACAATCAGCCTGAGTATGGCTTCAATGATCAAACATATTACTACAGTGCCACTACGGAAGGTATATGGGGCTGGCGTGCAAAGGTATTGGGCTTCACCGCAGGTGGGTGGTTTACTAATTTCGCTAAAAATGGCCAAGACAAAACGCTTCCGCCACAGTTTCAAAGTGCCCGATGTGTACGAGATAAATAAGTGCGACACAAGATGTAACGATACACGCGGATATTAGACTGTGAATATCAACGAGTAATTGGAGATTTCGACATCGTTAAAAGTTAAAATAAATGTTGCTCTGCTTACAACAAGCAATCGCAATACATGATACACAAAAAGTTATACAATGAATACAAAGAAACAACACTTCCCGCTTTTATCAGGGATCTTACTTTTGCTAGCGCTCGTGTATAGTCGGCCAGTAGAAGCGCAATTGTACACCATCCGTGTGAACCCCATTAGTCTTTTTGCCTTGGGCAATATCAATGCGGAGGTGGGCAAAACCATCGATTTTGATTGGTCGATGCATGTGTTGGTGCAATACAATCCATGGTCGTTTGGGAACAATAAGTTTAAAAACTTCACTGTTATGCCTGGCGTGCGTTATTGGTTTGAAACCAGCGAATGGCGTGGTTTGTATTTGGGGGGCAATGCCATTGTGAGCCAAAAAGGAAAAAACCCAAAAAAAATTAAATTTCCCAAAAAAAACCTTTTTTTTTTTTTCCCCCAAAAATTTTTAAAAAAAAAAATTTTTTTTTTTGGGCAAAAAAAATTTTTTTTAAACCCAAAAAAAACCGGGGGTTTTTTTTTTAAAAAAAATTTTTTTTTTTAAAAGGGGGGAAATTTTTGGGGGTTTTTTTTTTAGGGCCCCCCCCCCAAAAAATTTTTTAAAAAGGAAAAGGAAAAAAAAAAATTTTGGGGGGCCTTTTTTGGGGGGAAAAATTTAAAAAGTTTAAAATTTTTTTGCCAAAATTAAAAAAGGGGGTTTGGGGTTTAAAACCCCCCCCTTTTTTTTTTTTTAAAAATTTTGGGAAAAATTTTTTTTTTAAAAAAATGGTTTTTTAAAAAAAAAAAAAAAACTTAAAAAAAAACCCCCCCGGGTTTTTTTTTAAAAAAAAAGGGGGTTTTCCCCCCCCAAAGGGGGGGAAAAACCCCCCCTTTCAAAAATTTTTTTGGGGTTTTTTTGGAAAAAAAAAGGGGGGTTTTTTCCCCGGGAAATTGGGTTTTTAACCGGGTTTAAAATTTTTTTTTTTTTTTTTTTCCCTTTAAAAAAAATTTAAAAAATTTTTAAATTTCCAAAAAAAAAAATTTTTTTGTTTTCCCAAAAACCCGGGGGGTTTTTTTAAAAAAAACCTTTTTTAAAAAAAAAAGGGGGGGAAAAAAAGGGCCCCCCCTTTTTTTTTAAAAAAGGGGGGGTTTAAAAAGGGTTGGTAATAAAAAATTTTTTTGGAAACCAAAACCCCCCTTTTTTGGGGGAAAAAAAAAAATTTAAAAAAAAAAAACCCCTTTTGGGAAAATTAAAAAAAAAAGGGAAAAAATTTTTAAAAAACCCCCCCTTTTTTGGGTTGGGTGGAAAACCCCTTAAAACCTTTAAAAAATTAAAAAACCCCCCCAAAATTTTTTTAAAAAAAAAATTTTTGAAAAAAATAATTCCCCTTTTATTT
>JAGWCC010001531.1:0-21547 GCA_022651775.1 Drusus annulatus | reverse complement strand
AAAACCATTGCCTCAAGGCCTATCTCAACTTTGTTATAAAATATATGAACATTAAAATGAATACAACAAATATTTTCTTAAGTGGAACCTAATTGACTTTTAAATAGAAAAAAAATTGCACAATGATGAATAATTCTGTGAACTGATCGAAATTTTGAGATAATATGAAAAAACTCACAAGAGATGTATTTTAAAGGACTGAAATAGGTTTAATATTTATTTATATCCATTTAAAAATGTTTCAATTTAAATATCAGAGGTAAATGGATATAATATGAATAATGAGTGACTGCTGATTGAAGTTATAATTTATTTATTAATGACTTAATAGAAGAAAACCGAAAAACCTCGTTTCAATCAATCTGTTTAAAGTCGTTCAGTTTCAGAGCAACCACTCTTTTGTCAAATAATGACCACATCTCTTCTTTACTTAATTGTTATTTGCCCCGGAGGAGAGACGCTGGCCCGAGACCTACATAAAGTGGTTAACATCGGGCATTAAATGTTTCAGGTTGTAGAATTTTTCACCTTTATTTTCAACAGTCACGTAAAAAAATAAATTAAGGCACTTACCTCCTCCAGGTCCCGAGTAATGAAATAGTAAAAGTCGCATGTTTTTGTGACGTCGACAATTTAAAAAAAAAAAAGAGTTTATTAGTGTACTTTTTTTATTACTTGTCGTCATTTCCTCACTTTTGAAACTAAACTAAATTTAGAATCAACTCCACACAATACATCTCACGTACACAATATAACGACATAATGAATTTAAACTCCCATATCATCTCAACAACTAAATAAATCAGTGTTACCTATATCGTTTGTGTAAAACCTATATGTGTGTGTGTGTATCTTCCTTAATGTGTTTATGATGTTTTATTTATCTGTACTCTTGTGAGTCTCTTTTTTAAATGTGTTTGTTCGTTTGTTCCCTTGTCTTTTGTATTCTCTTTTAAAAATTGTATGTCTATGTGAAAATACTATATTCCTTTTTGTTTTATAATTTTTTCCTTCCCTGGACGAATTGTTTTTTTTTTAACTACTTGGGAATGTATTATCATTTTAATAAATTATATTTAAAAATAACTCTAGCAACACTCCTTCAGTTTTTTGGTCTAAACAGAAAAACAACTTATAATTTGTGACTTGGAATGTTTTTAACATTTTTTCTTATTTTTGTTTTATATGAATACCGCACAAGAGTCTCAACTGCTCCCAATCGTCTAGAGCCAGTGAGACTAGGGCATCCCCAAATAGGGCATGTTGTGAGGCTGGAGGTAGTCAGGAGGGGAAGGAGATTGGGAAGAGGAAGGTTGGGAAGTATCTGGCTATTCAGATGTGGTCACCAAACACGGCTAAAGCCATTTCATGACAGCCTCCATGGTCGAGTGGTAAGACGCTCGACTACGAATCCAAAGGTCGCGGGTTCAAATCCGGCGTGCGACAATAACTTTTATTTAATTAATGTGTGTCATAACACATTTAATTAATATAAAAATAATAACAAGTATATTTCCGGCACGTTCCAGAGTGGTAGATACTCTAAGTATCGCCCTGGTAAAAGACCACCATTCAGAATCGAAACGTTGCTTGAAATGGCTTAAGCCGTGTTTGGTGACTAGATCTGAATAGCCAGGTACTTCCCAACCTTCCTCTTCCCGAACTCCTTCCCCTCCCCACTACCTTCAGCCTCACAACATACCCAATTTGGGGATGCCATAGTCTCACTGGCTCTAGACGGTTGGGAGCAGTTGAGACTCTTGTGCGGTATTCATGTAAAAAAAAAAAAAAAAATTTCAAGCAACGTTTCAATTCTGAATGGTGGTCTTTCACCAGAGCGATACTTAGAGTATCTACCACTCTGGAACGTGCGGCAAATATACTTTTTACTATTTGTATATGAATTAAATGTGTTATGACACATATTGATTAAATTAAAGTTATTGGCGCACGCCGGGTTTGAACCCGCGACCTTTGGATTCGTAGTCGAGCGTCTTACCACTCGACCATGGAGGCCGTCCAATATCTCAAGTACATATTTTGGTCGACTTGTATGTATGTATCTCACTAACATCTACCTATGTTAAAATATGTCTTAAAAACGCGTGAATACATTTTTACAAAAGCATTTTCAGTAGTTTAAAATCAATCATTTTTTTCATGTGAACTGAATACAAGCTGAACTGTACTAATTGAATCAATTTCCATATTTGAAGACGATAATAAGCGCAAGCGTTGCGAACATGATCCCCCTCGGAATGTGTTGTTTGAGTGGTTGGGGATTCCCAGACGTATTATTATTTGATACGTGTGGGTTTCCAAGCACATTTCCATGTTAGCGTAATTGGGGTTTAAATTCTACAAATTACGATTTAACAAATAGTTGTCAAACTGTAAATATTTAAGTATCATATGAAAGATGGAAAAGTCCATCCAAATGTACTACAAGTATCTAATCTAATTTTAAAACCTAAAAAAAAGCCTTATCGAAAACGTACTTCACTTTAGAAATATAAATTTATTGTTTTTATTTTTTAGTGCGCAAAAAAGTATTTTTACAAAAAAGTGGGCTTCACCGGTATTGATTTATTTTTATTTTTATAGTTAATACCAAACTGCTCCCAACCGTCTAGAGCCAGTGAGACTATGGCATCCCCAATCAGGGTATTTTGTGAGGCTGAAGGTACTGGAAAGGGGAAGGAGATGCGGAAGAGAAAGGTCAGTAAGTACCTGGCTATTCAGATCTGGTCACCAAACACGCCCAAAGCCATGTCAAGCAACATTTCGATTTTGAATGGTGGTTTTCACCAGGACGATAATTAGAGTATCTACCACTCCGATAGTACATCAATAACATATTTTGATCCCCGTATCTTTTAAATTAACACGTACTTGTTAAGGTTCTAATTTATGTTGAAATACCTTTTTTTTCTAATGCATTTAATTCCTGCTTCTGTAAAGTACATATAAATATATAATACCAATCAAATGTGAAAGAAAAGGACGCTTAGATGGTTTGGGCATGTAAAGCGAATGAACGAAGAAAGGAGTGTGAAAAGAATATATGATGCGAAAGTGAATGGAAGAAGAAGTCGAAAACGCCCGAGAAAGATATGGCACGATCAAGTAAATCAAATACTTGAATCGGGTCATGTGAAGAGTCAGAATACAAGAAGAGTATGTATGAGACGATGTGTGAATGTAAATGAAGCAAGGAGTGTGTGCCAAGACAGAGTTTTTTTGGCGGTCCGTCTTCTCGCCTACCCCTGCGAGGAAACGGCGTGATGGTTAGTTGGTTAGTTAGTTAACATATCAATCAAATAAAATGTATTTGCGCACGCCGGGGTTTGAACCGTGACCTCTCGATCCGTAGTCAAGAACCTTAATCACTGTTAATCTAAATCCTTTTTTTTATTTGAGTGGAGAATACATAACACACGTAATATAAACATGTCTCGTTGAATTTCCACTCTCGCTAGAGTCGGCTGTACCTTTCGTAATAACCCGCCGTGCTCTGTGGGACGCCGAATTCACTTCTCCAGAATGACGTAACCGCTTTTCTAAGCTATTTGTATTGTCGCTTGATGCTCCAAATTTGCTACAAAAAATTTCGCGCTAATGTTATTATCATTTTCTGGGAGACGCAAAGCTGCAGAAATGCCATCAAAACGTTTTTTTTTTTGTTTCATTCGGCAATGACATATTTAAAAAACATTGCATTGGGTCAAGCAATAAAATAAAACATTTTCTTAACTATCGAGGACTAACTAACTAGAGAGGAATTTTATGCCGGCTGAACGAAAAAGAACCACATTATTTTGGAAAATACGGCCGTGCAATAGCCTACTACAAACATCAAAATATGATGTCTTACAAGAAATTCAAAACATCAATAGAACAATTTTACAATGCCTAAAATATATTTTTTTTTTTATTGAATACCGCACAAAAGTCCCAACGGCTTTTAACTGTTTGAATCTCTAATCGCAGTATGTTCTGAGGTTGACGGCATTAGGGGGAAAAAATTGAGAAGAGAAAGGTTGGGAAGTACTTGGCTATTCAGATCTGGTCGTCAAACACGGTTAAAGCCATTTCAAGCAACGTTTCGATTCTAAATGGAGGTTTTTTACCAGAGCGATACTTAAAGTATCTACCACTCCCGAAATACATCAATAACAAATCATGTTTCCCGTCTCTATTAAAATCAACATTATTATTTTTTATTTTTTTTTATTTCTACTTCTGTGTAATATTCCTATCTACTGCTATTTATTTCTTGGCTATACAGAGATTCGGTGTTGGTTTTGAATCAGAATTAATAAGTACAAAGTAAAGGTGACAAACAAGGTGATGTTTTTTTTAATTCCGCATACTAAGCGCATCAATCACCCGTAAGTGGTTACACTTTACAAGCCGATCCGTCCCTAATGTTGACATCCATGAAAACAGCCATCGCTTAAAAACCGCCAACGAACCGCCGCAAAGTGACTGAATCTATATCGCCAGGCGCTGGTGGCCCTGTCTAGTTAATGGGCGGATATTGAAAAAGCGGTTCGGGTTGAGGGACTCAATTACTTGGTGAAATCTTAAATTCTTCATCAATCTTCCGGAGCGGGCTGATGGGTGTCAACCCGTCAAAGTCTGAACTACTGTACGCCAGTCGAGTGGTGGCCTCAATTCATATGTTTGCAAAAATAATCATAGAATACTTGATGGTGGAAAAAAATAAACAATTAGACAGCTGACTGCCAACAGCCCCGTATGCCAGTTATACTGACTGGCTACAGACAGTTTCCACTCATATTCAGTTTAAGTGACTGATTGTAATACAGTTCCCACACGCATTAATTTAGACCAACTGATTTTCTACAGTTTCTGCGTACATTGGAGTTTACCAACTGACTGAAATATAGTCAGTTTTTGCGCAGATTCAGTAAGATCGACCCACTCACCAGGTAGAATGACTGACAATTGACAGTTGCTGAACACATTCAGTTTTTAAAGACGTACATGACACCTTTTGTATTTGGGCATATACATGGGTACTACTTTATAATGGCAGTGATTTGGATTTGGCCGGTTGGTTCGGCTATAGTTTTTCAAGTGGCAAAAGCAATAAGTATCACATACATTTGACCGACCGGCTGCCAAATTGTTCACACCAACTTAATGTCGACAGCTCAAATATAAAGCATATATCTTTAATGCTTTTGATTTTAGACACCTTATTCTAAAGCTATCACAACTCGTTTGTTGCCTAGTACAGTACAGGGCCGGCTTAGAGGAGCGCGTTGCGGTATGTCTCTCTATCAACACACAATCCCCGTCAACACACACACATATAGGGACACTATCCCAACAGCCTCCTGGAGCTGTCACTCGTTTGGGAATGGGTAAGCTGCTGGAAGTGGGTTAGTTGGGAGTGGGTATATCAAAGACTTCATGTATCGGGCTATATTCGGTTTGTAGTTAAGGCATAACAATCAAAGCATGGATCACTCCAACGCACGTTGGGACCGTAGTGAAGTAAGACTATTCAATAATAAATATCCGTATTAGTCAGTAAAATTATTGCTACCCAATAGGGGAGGAAAATGGACGGGGGTGGAGATGTCTATACTGATCTAGCTCTTAAAAGGGAGAGAGGAGAAAAAATAAGAGGAATGTTTGAAAAAACCTGCCTAATCTTAAAAATATTGTGACTAAACCCTTTTCAAGCGATACTTTATTTCTAAATATTTGTCTCTCAACAGATAAGGTATTATGTATTTATTATTAAATTAATAATACTAAATTTATTCAACAAAATATGAAACAGAAAAAGACAGAAAATAAAAAAAAATTAGGTCGCGACCGAGGCTTAACCTCTTTTCTGGTTCGAAGTATTTTTTGGTTTCATATTTTGTCGATAATTACTGATATTATTTGAATAATTGATATCAAAAATAAAAAGCAAAAAGCTTTGAAGTTAATTCTAATTTGAACTATCATATATTTGTTTGGAAGTATGAAAAACGCAAATGATGTGTTTTCCTTGGCTGTGTTTTTAACATTTGACCTCTGGACCAGACCCAAAGAGCTTAACACTCTGCAGCGAAGGTCGTCCATTAGTCCATCAGTCCATTAGAGCACACCCCCGGTCCTGGCTCTCAGTGGAGGCTAATAAAGAGCCGGTGGCTCCGCCTGAAAGGAAATGGATCAAAAACCTTTTATCGACGCCGCGTGACAAGTTGACTCGTGATTTAAAAACGTCGTCCCATATTCAGAGAATACATAAATCCTCAACGTCAAAGAACGCCCCGGACAACACACTCTTCTCGGCTTGTCATAGAAAAGCCATACAGCACTTTTTCTATGGACTAGGGACGTGAGCAGCCAACACATTATCTCTGCGAAAGAAATATTTCATGTATCCTTGATCAAGTGATACCTTAGTCACACCAATATAAGGAAATGCTGTGGGGTGGATTACATTGTTGAGGATATGTAAAAAAAGGGTTCGATTAATCTGTCTAAAAAATCTGAAAAAGAAATTGAGAGAGAATCAATTCAATAAATAATTATTGGTTATTGACAACAAAAAAAAACCTTCAAAGAATATGAAAAGCGAAGACACAAGCAACAAAAACAAGGTTGTGACCGAAATTCGAACTGGAGCCCTTTACTCCATCCTTGAGGAACGCATTATTTAACTTTTCCATCCCAACCAATTGAATCAACGTCATTTTTAACAATCGCATTTTTCCTGAAGACTATGTGTACAAATATTTTTTATTTCAATTTTCATATTTCCGATATTTGGTATCCACCTATACAAACATTATCAACAACAATGTTTATTTTTAATTGTGGTACGACGGGCTTTGACTCCTGGATCTTTGATACTACCAGGAGCTGAGCTAAAAGCAACGTTTCCAAAGTCACAAAGGTCAAACAAATTTCTGCAGTTGTAATTTTTCCACCGTATAAATTCGTACAAAATACATTTTTACAAAGTTCAACTGTGAACTTTTGCCAAATTACCATTGTGGAAGTAAGTTTTCAAGATATTAAAGAAAGTTTTTTAAGGAACTGCAAAGTTATCTAATAAGTTTAGTATCTTCTCGTAAAACGAACTCCAAGAAACGAGAAACCGCTCTTTTTATTCGTGTTGTTCGCGGTTCAATCGTGTTTTTTCCGTCAAAAGAACAAAAAATGTTTTCAGAAACTTTTGAAATGCTTCGCCCGCAAAAAAATATATTTCATATTAACGCTCCTCTATACTAGCGGCTGAATTCATTTAAAACTATTGCGTAATATATTTAAATAAAATAATTGAACAATGCATTTATATGGTAAAGTAACAGATCTGCATTTCAGATTTTTTGTGATTTATAGACAAAATTTTGATTGAATGACAAACGTTTACTTGAACTTGACCAGTATGAAGGGTCACTAAGAATATGAGAACGCAGAAACTGGAAAACCTTCCAGAATTCACCGTGAATTTTTTTTCATCGACATTCTACGTTTTATTTTAATTTATTGTATAGATCAACATACTTATAGGTCAGGGTGGTCACCGCTGTAATAATATGAATACAACAAAAAGTATCTTAGTTCCTCTTTCCGCTGCCTATACAAATAATCTTACATGTTTGTAGATTGTTCAAAAGTATTGTTTTTAATTTAAACCCTGGCATCCTATCAAAATTTGAAAACCAAACATCATTTAGTTCAATTTGGACAGAAGTTTCAATAAAATGTGTTTGACTTTTTTGTCTTCGGTAAATTCAAACAGACGTGCAGACATTCAAATTATGGTTTCGGATGACAATAACTTATATTATCTTTGAAAAATATGCTTACTCCGTACAGTTACTCTCCATCCGTTTATATCACAGTGGCAAAATGGATTGCTGCCTTTAAAAAAAGGCAAAAAATCCACGAAAGATGGCCCTCGCGGTGGCAATCCTTGGTCGTAATGAGACTGACCAGCTAATGTGCGTAAATTAGTAGAGGTTCCAGGCATAACAACATGGAGCACACATAAATTTTAGCTAAAAAAAAGTTTTGTCGTGATGGGTGTCGTGATGATTGACTTTGGACAAAAACATCTGAACATCTAAAATATATAACCTATTATTCATAAATAAATTCCGGTTCCTTTTAAGCCCCTCCTCATACGTCAACATAATATATATTATTATTATATATATATATATATATTTTTTTTATTTTTTTTTTTATTTGATTTTTTTTGTTACATACATTTAAAAATTACAGAAATAATAAAAATAATGTAGACATAACAAAAAAAATCCCACATAGGCAAAAGCCAGTGCGTGGGTATACTAATTCAAATCATAGTTATAGCTCTCTATAGTTACGTTTTACAGTATAAGGTACATTTCAAATTAAGTAAAAAAAATAAAAATAAAAATAAAAAATAATATTGTTATTATTATTTTCCTTTTTTTTTTAATTCAAAAATCACAACAGATAAGTTAGTTAATTTTTTAGAATTTAGCACTTATAGTATGAAGAGGCTGGTATCTTTTGCTTTTATCCAGTTTTTTATTACATTTTTGTATGTATTTAAGGAAGTTGAATTTGAACACTTAAAATGTAATGAAAGTGAATTATACATTTTGGGGCAATGAAGTATTCATGTCTCTGCGCAAGTCTAGTTTTGCAGAGAGGTACCTCCAGTACATTATTTATTCTGTTGCTGTAACGATTTTCATTTTTTTTGCAAATAGTTTACTTCGCGAAAATATGTACTTTAGGCACTGTATACAATAAATTTTTCTTATATCTAAGAGATCAGCTTCTTGGAATAATTGTATGGAGGGTATGTAATGTTTTTATGCAACATTATTTTTTATTATTAATTTTTGAGATATTTCTAATGGCTTAATATGAGTATTATAAATACCCCCCAACCGATTATTCCATAAGATACTGATGACTGAACCAATGCATGGTACACCAATTTCATTATTTTTATGTCAACTATGTTATTTAATCGTTTAAAAATGTAAGTTAAATATCTTAGTTTATTTACAAGCTTTTTCTACATGATTCGTCCATTTGAGTTGACTATCTATTGTAATTCTAAATATTTGACTGTATTTCCCGATTTCATTTCTACACAATTAGAGCATAAAATAGGGTTGCAGTTATTGTTATGGAACCTTATATTTAGGTTAGTTAGAGGTGCAGCCTTTTTGGTATTATAGAATGGAATATAAATAGTTTTTTCACAGTTCAGAGTTAAAAGGTTTTGGTTGAGCCATTCTTTGACAATGGAGGTGCATTTATTAGCATTTTCAGTGACTTCGTTCAGGATTTACCATGTACTGTGATTGCAGTATCGTCAGCATATGAGAATAGTTTTCCCGAAATGTTAATATTACAGAGATCATTTATATAAATTAGGAACAGTAACGGGCCGATAACTGTTCCTTGTGGAACCCCATGTCTAACACACTTTGGTTTACTAATATGAGCACCAATTTTTGTGCATTAATGGCGATAAGATAAATAATTTTTCAAAAGGGAGAGACAGTTATTTTTAATTCCTAAATTATTAAGTTTTCCAATCAGTATATTATGATTGACGGTATCGAATGCCTTTTTCAAGTCTAAGAAAATTGTTAGGCTTTTCATATTTGAGTCAAGATTACTGTATATATTTTTCGTTAGATTAAATAAAGCATCATCTGTACCAAGACCTGATCTAAAACCATATTGATTTGAGGAAAAAAGTGCATTGGACTCAAGAAACTCTAGAATTTGTATCTTCATAATTTTTTCTAATATCTTAGCAAGTTGGGATATCAGCGATATGGGTCTGTAATTGTCAAGTGTAAAAGGGTCCATTGGCTGTATTTGTGTTGAGATTATCAATGTGTTTTATGATTTCCGATTCAGTTACACGTTTAAATTGAAATAAAATAGGAGTATTTACAGAGTGAGTGTTAATTAGAGTAGGTCTGGACTTGTTTCTAAATGAAGGATTATTATTTATTAAATCTGAGGCAACGTTTGTAAAAAAATCGTTGAATTTATTTGCAATTTTTCCCATATCCGTAATAACTATTTTATCGTCTGTTACAATTTTTTCAGGCAAAGTTTGTACTTTATGCTTTCTATTTGCGATTTCGTTTATGACTTGCCACGTTTTTTAGAATCATTATCGGCTATTTGTAATTGTTTAGTGTAGTATTCTTGTTTACACCTCTTTATAAGTATATTAAAAAAATTTCTATAAATTATATATTGCTGTTGTAAATTTGCATTAGGTGGTATGTTGTTAGTCGTACAGTATTTCTCATGTTTTTTTTGTAAATTTTGTAAAGCTTGTTCCTGTGTAAACTTGAAATTATCAGTCCACGCGTAATCCATGGTTTAATTTTTTTGTGTTTTCTTTTTTGGGTGTAGGTGTTGGTTCTAAACTATTATTTATATTATTATTTAATACTGAATAAAAATTGTTCAATGACTGATTCGGGTCATCGTTGTAGATAACTGTGTTCCAAGTTTCTTTTTTAGATAATCATTCAGAGTTTGATAGTTGATTCTACTTCTTTTCACGTGTTGGTCTTTAGTTTTATTATGATGTTTTAAGGTACTGTGACTGAAAAATGTTGGGTAGTGGTCGGTTATATCAATTTTTAGAATAGCTGATCTGGGAATAAAGACTTTGTTGGTTTTTAATAATATATGATCCAGGCAAGAAACAGCACGGAGGCCGCATCTAGTAGGGCCACTTATACAAGACAAATATCCTTCGCTATACATAACATTTAGATATTCATTGGCAATTGGGTCTAAGATAGAATGTTCAATGTTGATATTCATATCACCCACAACAAAAGAGAAATCTGATTGTTTAAAATTACCTTCAATTAAAAAATGTTCAAGTTCAGTGACAAAGGATTTAGAGTCTAAGGAAGGTGAGCGATATATGGCAAGTATAGAATATGTTTCTCGTGAAAATGTTTACGGATACTTCGTATGTTTAAATTTATCATATTGAAGTCAGTATTTCCTTCACTTATGTAATTATTTAATTCCAATATTCAATTATAATATTTTTTCTACTAAGCTGTTGTTTCAAAGTGATATTGTTTTCATTGTATAACATATCATCAAAGTGAAATTTAATGATTTATTAAATAAAACAAGAACTTGGCTTCCGACCATAATTTTTTTTTATGGGTATTATTTTATATAAAAAAAAACTGTTGTACTATACTACTCCAAGGTAGCTTGAATAAAGCGAAACCGGTAGGTGATACTATAAAAACTAAAAATAGTGGTTAAATATCTAAGTTAAATATAATATTCTTATAATATGTCAAACAACAAAGTGATCCTACATTCAAAAAAATATTAATACAATTTTATACCACAAACATAGACATATGACAATTGAAATAATAAAAGAAGATTTTATTTATTTTGGAAGCACTGGTGAGTTATATATATTTTTAGGTGAAATATCCCTTTGAGTTGGAACACACCAGGCGAGACACTTCTAACACTTACCCGTCAACCGTGCCGTGAAGTTTCATATGAAATTCTATAAAACCAAATGCTTCCAATAGAAAAGTAGAATGATTTGTAAAAGAGTCTGTAATATAACGGGAATAAAAATCCTCCAAACCACCTAACTGATCCATGTTTTGTAACGGAAGGTCATTTTATGTTTGAAAAAATGTAATCTTGGTCTGTTTACAAATAGGCATTATTTTCACGTCATAAAAAAATACAACTAGTGGAACTATAACAACAGAGTTGTGTATAATCCAAGTATCGCCCTTGTAAAAGACCACCAATCAGAATCTATACGTTGATGAAATGGCTTTAGCCATGTTTATTGACAAGATCTAATAGTCAGGTGCTTTTCAACCTTCCTCGACCCCATATTTTCCTCTTCCCACATACCTCAATCGGGGATGCCGCAGTTTTTCTGACTTCAGACGGTTGGTAGCAGCTATTCGTACGTGGTAGTCACTTTTTTTTGTTTAAACAGACTTTGTTGGAGTTTTTTTTTTTGAGACCATAGGGAATCGGGAAGGAGTATAATATGGGCAAAGTGACGGTCGGGTAGAGCTTGGTTATTTAATTCTGGTCATTCAACAACGTCATAGCAGTGAAAGCAAACTTTAAATTCTGAATGGTCAGACTGAAAAACCCTCCCAAAAATACATGTTGTTTTCAATTGATAAAAAATAATATTATCAAAAAATTGATCTGTATGACGAAATCTGATTTAATAAATCAGGAAAAGCAACCCTTAAAAACTTGTCACTGCCAAACTAATAAGAAAAAATTGTGGGCACTTTACTGCCCAATCTCACTCATTATACGAGTATATCCGTTTTATTTTAATTATATATTCATAAAGCCTATTACTTCAGAAGAAATATCAAAAACATCGACATATTGAATTAAATCCACAGGGACTAGTTCCAGGCAAATGGAAAGGGACTCTTCCCGGCTTCCTATAATAAGATATTTAATTACCTCACGAAACTGAAGGAATCCGACCCAATGATAGCTAAGTAGGTAAAATAAAGCATCTGGGGGCATTCAATTGATAGGTAGCATTCCATGTTCATTTATAATCAGTGGCGTGCACAGAGGTTTTGGTCAAAGTAGGCAGTAGGAAAAACAACGGATCAATTTATAATAGAGATAAGTACCAACAGATGTCACTAATTTCTAATGCATTTGTTCTGTTAAAGCTCTGCCTCAACACTAACAAAGATACTAATACAAACGAGCCACTCGAGCGCGCACACAACTTAGAGCATACATGCATACATATTTTGTGTAGTCTAGTGAATAAAAAAAAATCTACTCTGACGTTGCTGGCATTTGGGCATATAAAGTTAGTGCTTTGGCGCGTTATAGACGATCGGTGGGACGTTCGCGGCGGTGCGATTTGATAAACTTCGCGCGTAATTTTTTTAAATGTAGTTTTTTTTCGGCAGAGTAGGCAGTGCTTATGTGCCTATGTGGAGTGCACGCCTCTGGGTACATCTACATTGTAATCAATAATTAAGTTCGCGGTATCGGTACATGTGAGTACGTTACTAGATCTTACATCAATAATTTAGAGAGATTATAAATATTATATCGCGTACTACGACAACCACTTCTATGGCACTGTTTCGTGAAGAGTGGTTTGATGAAGCCTCTGCATTGAAACAAATTTACTTGCGTTGCAAGCTCCCACAAAAAACTGTAAAGTTCATCGCGGCAAAGAGACACTAGGGTGTACTCATTTCGTTAAAAGCTTATATAGACTCACATTTTTTCCTAAAATATATACCCCCTTACTTAAACCAGGTGTAAAAGTTACGCGTGTTATAAGGTCGGAATAGAGATAAACTTGCCTTAAAACCGCGGTTTATCTGTCTAATTTAATGGCCTACGTCCGGTGTAACTAAACCAACGCCACGTAGGGGCGTAAAAATCTAATAAGTAAAACGGATAGAATAAACTCAAGCTTAAATATTTATAAATTTATGTTTTTTATTAAAAAAAATTTGAGTGAATACCGTACAAGAGTCACAACCGTCTGGAGCCAGTGGGACTATAGCATCTCCGATTGGGATATTTTGTAAGACTGAATGTATTGCGAAGGGGGAGGAGATGGGGAAAAAGGAAGGTTGACAAGTACCTGCCTATTCAGATCTGGTCACCAAATACGACTAAAGCCATTTCAAGCAACGTTTGAATTTTGAATGGTGTTTTTTCACCTAGGCAATATACATAAAATCTACCACTGTGGAAGGTGCCGCAAATACAGTATATGTTATTTTATATGAATTCAATTTAAAATAAAACATATCGATTAAATAAACTACAATTTGCGCACGCCGGGATTTGAACTCGCGACCATAGCAGATAGCACTAAGATCACAAATTACATCTATTATTATATTATATATATATAAATATCACTAGAGTAAATAGTCAGCTCTCGAAAGTCCTAGACTATGACAAAATCAGATGTTCATCTAGAATTACCCGAGCTGGCGTGAAGTCTTACTTCTCAGTACGACAACTTAGTTCGGTTGAAGCATTCAATGTGAAAGTTCCCAAATAAATAATCAAACGATACATTTCCGCGGTACGCTTTTCTTCGCCGGCAATTTAACAAGATGATCAATGGGAAATGACTTGTAGCACGCCATCTCCGATAGCAGTTTATTTTCTTTGAGCGGAAAATCAAGCGAGAGCAAATATTTGCCTTCGCTGGAACTCCAACCGCAAATAGCATTGATTAAGCACCGCTGAGATTATGTCAACGCGGCCACCTAAACAACTTCCATAAGTCGGTAAGAGTTGGTGAAATAAACACCCCGCTCTGCCTTGCTTCGAGACTGAAAGTAAATAATTAATAAAACATTTCTCCGCCGGTACCTTTCGTTGTATTTTAAAGTGAAGTAGATGTAATTTTATGGCGGTAAGTATAAATTGAGACGACAAAAAGTAGTACTCGAGATAAGAATTTTGATTTTCTTTTCTATTCTTAAAAAAAAATGTAAAATGTAATTGTCATTTATTTATTTTATTAAAAGGAGTTTTAAAAAATATACGAAAAAAGACGTGATTTTTTTAAGATAAAAAGAAAAAAAAATTCAATATAAAATAATCAATGCTTTATTTGCGGCACGTTCTAAATTGAAAGATACTCTAAGCCTCGTACCGGTGAAAATCCACCATTCAGAATCGAAACATTACTTGAAATGGCTTTTGTCGTATTTGATGACCAGACCTGTATAGCCAGGTACTTAGCAACCTTCCTTTTCCCCATCTCCTTCCCCTCCCCACTACCTTCAGCCCCACAACATACCCCAATTAGGAATGCTATAATCCTACTGGTTGGGAGCAGTTGGGATTCTTGTGCGCTATAAAAAATAGTAAATATAATATATATTTTATTTCTAGTAATCCAAAAATATTTAACTTTAATTGTTTTCCGTTAACCAAAATCAAAAGTAATTCATAAGTGTGTAACAACTTCTGTCGTATCGTATCCCCAGTAATCCATCGCAACATTCTCAGACTGACTTGATAATTTATTTATTGATATTAATTTACTATTTTATTGAACTGCGCTTTATTTAATTACTGAAATAATATCAATAATCTTTAACGAAAAACGAAACGACACAGAAAATAAAAAGAAATAAGTCGCGATCGAGACTCGAATTCAAAACCTCTATTTGTATAAGACTTTTCTTTTAATCTGCCACCTATTCATAATTTTGTAAAAAATGAAAAAAACATCAATTAAAAAATGTATGAAACTAAATTTATATTACTATTTGCTTTTATAGTAAGAATTGATTTACCTTACGTTTAAATTCCAAAAATTCCTTTCCAAGAATGTATCTTTAATATCATCGTTAAATTAAAATTTGTTAATATAAGAATTCTTCTGTCGAACTATTCTATAATATGAAAGTTCCTTCAAAAGATTGTTTAATTAAGAAAACTGCTTTACGGTTGTCTTTGACATCAGGTTTTTTTAAATATTCTTGAATAATTTCAATGTAAAAGAAATACATCATTACATTTTAATAAATTTAATGTTTTAAAGGAAAACAACACTTCTTAATTTATACGTATTAAATCCGTTTGTTTTTCAAAGCGTTCTTACAAAGATAGCTTTACGGTAGGCGCAGTACGTTTCTCGCAGAGATAATATTTATGTTCAATATTAGTTCAAATTGTAATCATGAATCAATGTTGTAACAGCGTGCGGCATGAAAAAACATATTTTGCCTTTCTGGCAAGGAAGGACTTTTACGTAAAATTTTCTAAATTCAATTCGTATCTGGAATCGGTTGACAATTGTTTGGCCTTTATTCACAAAATATGCGCGCTTTTTAATATACCTTTTCCAACAGACATTTTTTGGGTAAATTCGCGCCACAAACGAACCGCCATCAGCGTTGAATATTTTTAATTTGCAGGAAAACAGGGTTTGTTTGTTTTGTAGATATAATTATGATAATCCTTACCTCGGATTACATACTTGGAATAACTCGCATTCTCATACTCGAAGTCGGTAGCTCGTTAACGATCGTGTAAAGTATCACTTTTCACTGCTGGAGCATCCGTTTTGAACCGAACTTTTTACCATTGCAAATGGTGTATAATTCCTTTCAGGAACGAGATGCGATAAAATAACCGTTCTTTCCAAGCACTTAATGAGATTTTCTATTTGTTCCTCGCAGCACGAGCAGACGAACAATTGCCCCAACGCAAACACCCATCGGGCTCCACCCGCTCTCCGATGCCCCCACAGCCAGCCCTCTTCCTGTTCAATTCCTCGTTGCCCTACTTTGGGCGTCCTTCGTAAGGGTGTACGAGTGAACTGTATGATAGGGTTATACCCCAACTTGTAAAGTACAAGCGGTATTCGATTTCAATGCAACCAAAACTGTTCATAATCGCGTGGAATATCCCAGAAACAAGAAACCCGACAAGAAAGTTTAACTCCCCCAACCCTAGAGCCGAGGAGCCTGTTTACGACCCAACTTCTCTCTTACAACATTTTGGAAACGATTTACAAAAATGGAGCAGATAATATAAGGCCCCGCGCGGATCCAATTCCGAGAAATCTTACAAAACTTTACTTCGTAAAGAGACACTGACGATGCTCGGCGCTTTATTTCGGCCATTATTTCTTTTATTAGATTCCGTATTGATCTTATGTGACATTTATGCATATTATCCGGTTTCTATTCTACTGTAAATTGCCTCTGGAAAGCCCCTGTTAAATCTGGCACGCTTTAATTATTTTAAGTGAAATATTGTGTCCATCGAAACCTGGTACTAATGGTTGTATTAAATTAACTGACGATTTTTTTTTTAATTTGCAGGAAGGTTCGATTAATTCAAAAATAATAAAACCGACAAAAAAAACGTAAGCGATTGGAAATAAAACCTTGCTGAAGGCTTTCAACAATCCTTTAATTGATACATTTCAAGGGGCCTTACAAAGATACAGGCAGTTTTTATGGGAAAAAATACGAGTTTGGGATTTTTTTCATGAAATCATTATTTTCATTTACGACATATTTTAAATACTTTTTTTATATGTCCAAGGTAAGGACTTTCAGGAAAAGAAGAATTCCTACTTTGAAAAGTGTCGAGTCAATTTTATGAAGAAGCTAGGAAAATCCCAGGAAGATATGGCGCGATCAAGTGAATCGAAATCGTACATTTTGTCAATTCGATGTACCTAAGTTTAATTTACGTAAGCATAGGCGAAAGGAGATTGTTAACTTTATAACTATCATATTTTATCTTTCAGCCACGTTTTGTGAATAAACGGTTTTATAATGGCTGTATTTTTTTCCATCCCGAACGATCAGTTCATTCCAAACCAAAATTGATGATTACACATTTTTTTGTGAAATAAATTTTCAAGACCCTTATGAAAATATGTCAAAAGGGAAAAGCCATAAATGGAACAAATAACAATGGAGGGGCCGACGCGCGAGAGACTCGTAAATTACATAATTAGTTTAAAGTGTTATTTTATTGCTTCATACTTCATTGTAATAGACATTCATGTTGAGACTTATTATTATTGTTGTTGCAATCAGCAGTAGTTGGCGTTGTATTCGCCTTGTTCGGAGAAGGTACGCAGGTAGACAGGTCGATTGAGGGGGTCGCAGGGGTGGGTTGGGCACTCGCAGTATTTAGGCGCGGTTTTAGCTAAAGTCCGTAATTTATGGCCGGTAAGGACTTTAACCAGATGAATTATGAATAATTAAATGACGTTTAAGTTAATTTATTATCGTTTTACAAATTTCTTCGTGGACAGGTATGTACAGTAACTGGAGTTTATATATCTACCGTTGACAAAAGTACTTCAATATTTTAACCGTTTTAATATGTATGTTTTTATTGTATACGCCAGAGTGGGCTTTTACATGTAAATGAAGATACACTGAATAATCAAAAAAATAAAATTATTCACACAAGCAAAAGATATGACAGTTCTAAAATAGTAAAGAATAGTGTTTAATTACATTAAATTAATATTAAATTATTATAGTATAGCCTTTTTGTATTTATATTCCGTGTAGTTAAATACATCAGCCACCAAAATAAAGGAACGTCTATTTAAAAAGTGCTAAAATGTTAAATTAATTAATTTAAATAAATAACTCTTAAGAAGTAAATACATATGACATTCTAATACAACTCTCACAAAATATTTAAATAATACTAAATAGTACTTACGTATATATAAATATGATTTTATCAAATTCAATATGTTCATAATTAAGTTCTGCTGGTTTTAGTCATTATATTAAGGCACAGCTGTTCGAAATGAAATGGCGCTCAAAGTCATTGTTATGCTGAGCCCGGGCCTCATAGAGACCACTTACTTTATATAGAGTTTTAATTCACTATTTAATTAATCATTTTGGTGAAAATCAAATCATTTCAAAATTCTTAAGGTAAGAATCTCTTCTCTTCCATTTAATGATTAAAAACTATCATTGCTTTACTAAGGGCAGCATTATCTTAATTGTTAAGCAATTAAGAAAAACCAGATCCTGGATTCTCGGAAACGGTCAATATTGATGCCACTGTTAAAAGCTTTAAGCTTGTCGGAAGAGATGGCGTTTGCACAGCATCACCTTGCCACGTGATCTACGAAGAACTAGCACAGCTGCCCACACGTGGCACGTGCTGGTGTGGGAGAAGAATTTTGGAAACTGAAACGTGAGACGCCTTTGTGTCCGAATGTCGTCGTACTGTATTCTCGAATAATCTAAATATCAGACAATCTTTTAATTTTTTCAAAAAACGGCTCGGATGCAGTCTGTATTTGCATAATTTTTGTCGTAAAAATCTAGGTTCTATTATAAACTAAATTAAATATGAACCAACTATTCCCAGTTTGCGATGTTATTAGTTGTTTATTTTATTTTTAAATTGTGTTTCCAAGTCTCGGTCTAAACTGAGCGGTGACTTGTATCGCTTAGTGATTAAATTACTTCACTTAGAACACATTTACCAAATACAAACATATGAAAAATACAGAATAATGGATCAATTGAATGTTTACTAAAAACATGTAAAATATTTAGATGTGCTAAGACCCCAACATCTTCTTTCAGTATTTATTATCCTTTATTTAGGCTTTGCACATTTAACATATCTTTCAGTAATAATTGATACGCAGAAAAAGATAAAATAAAAAATTATTGAAAAAACAACAGCATAAAAGAGAGTAAGAAAAATCAGTAGCAAAGAAAAAGTAAAAATATGTATAAGAATAATTAAATCAATATATTTTTTAATTCCCATTGAATCCACAAAAGAGATTTCTTCCTTATTTATACGAGTATATCTTGAACATAGGAGTTCAAAAAACAGAATTCTTAGTAGAAGAACATTTTCCTATAAATTAATCAAGTTCTCCCTTATTTCTGTTACCTTCTATTGTGATTTTAAATTTATATTTTTACGTTTCAAGTTATTTATTTTAAATAATTTACTTTGTGAATACTACTGCGTAGGCGTGAACTTTTCAAATCAAATCAAATTTGGAACATTTTTTATTAAAATGACCTAATTGTAAAAATAATATTTTTAAGTTCTTACTTACGCAATAAAGTACCCACACATAATGTATTTTGACAAAAAGTATCCACTTGCTCCAAATATTTATCATTCACAAATTTATTGCACAATATTTGGAGCAAGTGGATGAGTTTGTGTATTTAGGAAGTGTGTTTACGAGAGATGGAAAGACCGATAAGGATATTGAAAGGAGGGTAAATGCAGGAAACTCCATTAATGAAGGATTGAATGCTGTTGGCGCTAATAAGAAATTGTCCAAAGCAGCGAAGCTAGCAGTCCACAATGAAGTATTTATACCAACCCTGATGTATGGCAGTGAGGCATGGAACAGAAGAAGGATGAATGCTGTAGAAATGAGATCCCTGAGGCGTATGTGCGGTAAAACCATGTATGACTGTGCTAAAAATGTGGATATCCAGAAAGAATGCAAGGCTGATATGAGCGTAATGGTAAGAGTAATGGAGAGGAGCAAAAAAAAGGACGCTTAAATAGTTTGGGCATGTAGAGAGAATGAACAAAGAAAGAAGTTTAAAAAAATATATATGATGCGAAAGTGAATGGAAGAAGAAGTCGGGGACGCCCGAAGAAGACATGGCATGATCAAGTGAATCAAATACTTGAATCGGGCCACGTGAAGAGTCAGAATAACAAAAGAGTGTGTATGAGACGATGTATGAATGTAAACGAAGCAAGGAGTGTGTGCCAAGACAGATTTGTATGGCGGTTTGTCCTCTTTGCCTACCCCTGCGGTGAAACGGCGTGATGGTTAGTTAGTTAGTTAGACGAATATTATTTTATATTTGAAATTGATGCTATGAAGACAAGTTGCATCCCGTGATTTCTAACTGGTAACTATTAGTTTTTTTAATAATATCGTTCTTCTTTGGATGATTTATCGTACCCTTTAACCTTCGTAAAAGATAATCTGCATGGAAGAGTGGTAAGACGCTCGACTACGAATCCAGATGTCGCGGGTTCGAACCAGGCGTGCGCAAATAAATTTGATTTAATTAACATGTGTCGTAACACATTTAATTGAAATGAAATAAAATAAAGTATATTTGCGGCACGTTCCAGAGTGGTATATACTCCAAGTATCGCCCTGGTGAAAGACCACTATTCAGAATCGAAATGTTGCTCAAAAATGGCTTTAGCCGTATTTGGTGACCAGATCTGAATAGCCAGGTTCTTCCCAATCTTTTCCTTCCTCATTCCCTTCCCCGCCCCATTACCTTTAGCCTCACAACATACCCCTATCAAGGATGCCAAAGTTTCACTGGCTCTAGACGGTTAGGAGCAGTTGAGACTTTTGTGCGGTATTCACGTAAAAAAAGTGTAAAAAGTAAGCCGGTGAATTTCCAGATAAAATATGAAAGTTGTCTGAAATCCGTAGAAACGAGATCCCTGAGTGGATGAGTGAGCCTAAAATAATGGAAGGCCGACTTAAGCGTAACAAAAAACATTGTACTGTTAGACTTAAGCCGTATCGACACCAATTATGGTTAATACTGACATCTATTTCTCTGTGGACGCCCCATCTCTAAGGTGCGTGGGGCAGCCATCTTGGACACTACCCCCCGCAATATTTACGATTTTGTCTGTTTGCACCATTTAAAAAAAAAAAATTGTTTAACAAAGAAGCAAATAAATTCTATCGCTTTATACAGAACAGTGCAATGAGTTATAAAGCGCTTTGATAGATTTGATATTTGTGCCATTAGAGAAAAAAATATTTTTTTAAGAGATTTGAGTACATAAAATAGAAGTAAGAAAAAAGTGTGGAATGTAGCGGACAAACTGAGAATGATCAAGTCATAAAATTTAGGTCAAATCAAGAATCAGAATGAAAGACGTTTATGTATGAATGTAGTTCAAGCAAGGAAGGTGTGCCAGATTAGAGATGTTACGTATTCCATCATCCTCGCTT
>JAGWCC010001530.1:0-21263 GCA_022651775.1 Drusus annulatus | reverse complement strand
TGTGTGAATATTTAGTGACGCGGTATAGCATTTATTAATGTTTCATAATATATGGATATATAAAAAATTCGCTTCAGTCCGGACTCAAATAAAAAGCCGACCTTTAAAGTTGAGTGGGTATCTAAACGCTGGCGCATACGTACATAATATTATATTTATATGAATATGTACTCGATTTGGTTTTAACAAATTACTCTGTATTTTATAGTAATATTCCGCATACAAAGAAGAAGCTTGTAGTACTTACTTGTATATAAGAGTTGTAGGTCGTAGAAACAAATATAAGGGTGGATTTTAGATGTGAAAGCCTGAACCCGAATAAAATCCTGTCAATTTTTCAAGAGGTGAATTATATTGCCCAAAAGAAAGTGCGGTTAGAACATCGGCTTTCAAAAGTAAATCATGTTTATGCGTTGGTATATAAAAAATAAAGTAAGACTCATAAAATTTTATTAGTTCCAGTTCGAATAAATGAATGGGCTTTCGAACGAGAACGTGTGTTTTTGCTAGTTATTCCTCCGTCATCCGTAAAAGCATCCATCTTTGATTTTGTTGGAAAGTGGATTTTATCGAGATGAGAAAAAATAGAAAACAGTTTTTTTCGGCCGGGTCTTTTGGTTAATATTAGATAATGTAATATTTCAATGTGTTGATTTACTCTGTTTGGGACACGAAAGAAGTGTGCAAAGTATTTCGACCTGCTTTGAACCAGTATTCTGTTTATTAGACGGATGAAGATTCTCAGGTGAAAGTTGAACATCATTGCACTTTTCAAGTTATGTGCTTTGGGAAATAATTGGTGTCATCGGCGGGTTTGCCCACGAACCTGGTTTGAGCATTCACATGCAATTACAGATTATCACAGAATTAAGAAAGTTTTTGCGAGAACACTTGATTCTCCCACGAATCGAGGTGTTTATTCAGTTCAGTCATTGTTTGACTCTCATACTCACCTAGTGGTCTATTTTTATTGTATTATTTAAATGACTACATTTTTAATTTCGTAAGTGGTGCAATGATCTCTTTGAAGAAAAGAAAATACTCTATCCGTTGCTTTTCACAGATGATTCCAAACTGGTAAATAAGTTGGTACTAAAAGAGAAACCTAAAACAGTAATAGTTTCTAGAAACAAACAAAAAATATTAACCACAGAGAGACTTTTTCATGAAATAGCGATGGGTTTAGGCGAAACATTATGAAGAAAAAAAAAACACTTTAATAAGTACTCAAAAAAACTTAAAAAAACATTCCCTATAATGAACAACAAATAATTCGATTAATTGGTTTAGGAATTGATTATTTAAAATTTGTTTAATGTTTCTTTTTACCACAAGCTCAATTCCTGACTCAGTCCGAGTTTCTACATTATTTTTTCATATTTGAAAAAAATATCAATTAACTAGGCGTCTCATCCCAATGTTTTTACGGTTTGATGAGTATTTAATAGTTGTATAGTTATAGTGAAAACGACGTTCAGATTTTTTGCAAATTTCATGACACTAGAGCTTAATATTCGAGAGTATTTCAACACTTTATGGTGATTTTAGAATAGAAAATTTTCAGAATTATTTCACAAATCGATCATCCTAATAACGGTAAAAGTAAAATATTTTAGATTTAGAAAGTCTGGTCTGGAAAAAAACGTGCAGGGGAAATATTTTCACTGTGGCATGGCAACATTGTCTAGAATGAATGTACGTATAAACATACCGGTGTATTTTAGTATAATTCACTAAATGATTGTGTTGAATGGTTGTTGGTTTATCGAGTTGTTAGATAGATAATATTACTTGGGATGGAGTGACCTTGATTTGAACGTTTCCTCGGATATTGTCGCGCGTGGCGTTCTGGCTTTATCTCCGGCTCTGCATAGATACAAATAATCAATCCATAATCAGCTGGTCACATGTTCGAATGTAACGCTCCAGTTATGCAATATGTTGACTTACTGGGTACGTATCACGAAGAATACGGTAGTCCGATAGGTAGAAATAAGATTATTTTGCTGTAAAATGCGCCGATTCACAGCGAAAATTGATGCATGTACGCCTTCTGTATTTTTGTCAATTAATATTTTAAACATTTAACCGTTACAACAATAGCTGATTGAATGTAGAGGAACATCAATGTAAAGGCGAACATATATTTATTGGTATTTTCGTAGAATGTAACCACTTTGTGGTTTGAAATATTTTAAGAAATTAAAAAATAACTTTGTACAAGACCACGGATATTATTTATTTTTTTTATGACCCACCGGTTTCGCTTAGCCTAAGCACTATCAAGGCACAAAATTAAACTAAGCAAAAAATACAAAGTGTGCGATTATATATACGTACAGAGGGAGAACAGAATATAAAATAAAATAACAGAACATTGAGAAAAAAAATAGAAATAAAAATATAATTGATAAATAATATAATTTTGGACCCTGATGATACTTAGGCTAAACGAAACCGGTCGGTCATAAAAAAAATATATCTGTTGTCTTATACAAAGTTATTTTTTCACATCTTTGAATATATTTTTGGGTATATTTTATCCGATCGTGGGCTCTTTCTTCGCTCAAGTGAAGAGAAGCAATCGAAATTCCAACTTACCATACAAAATCATTCACATTTTTCTTCACGCTTTTGGAACGACTTGCCCTCTGATATTAGGGGTCCCCTCGGAAAGACCACTCCCAAAACAAACAAAAAAAACTAAAGAGACACCTTCTCTTCCTACCAGCTGAAAGGCTGATTCACACGAACGTCCGGTTCCGCTCAGTGCCGATATAGTTCCGCAAGAAAACTTATTGATATGGTATGAATATCAATCAAGGAGTATGTGCCAAGTCAAATTTGTGTGGCAGTATATCCTTCTGCCCACCCTTGTGATATTTAACTACTTATTTAGTTAAATAATTATTTTTAAGTGTAAAAATACTTACAACGTAGATTTTTTTTAAACCATTTTTTTATCACTAAATAACATTTTTATTAATTATTAAAAATATTATTTAGTGATAAAAAAATTATTTTATTAATTATTAAAAATATGATTTCAACTCACTATCATTTTTAAATATATTTTTGAAATTTTGATTATTACTATTTGTATTTAATTAAAAGAGAAAAACATGTATTTATATATAAATAGTTAGGTGTTTGTAAAACTTGAAGGTCACGCTTACGATCACGAACACCACAGCTTGGGCCTATTAGAGGATTATTGCTATTTACACTAAGTTACTGACAAAATAAAGTAGCAGCTGTAAGGAAAATACTTGTTTTGTAACGTTCGCTTAATTTATCAACCGGTGAACACTTGAAAATATTACGTAATGTACGCATTCACGCTTGTAGTCAATTGATCATTTTTTTTCTAATATTTATTCAAGTAAAATTTATTTTAGAAGATGTTAGCAAGCAGTTTAATTTTAAATTTGATCATGTGATAACACCTATGTAGCTAGGTATTATAAAAGTTTGTTTCTTAGATATTTATACTGACTGACCATCTTTGACACCGATATCGGGTCAATATTAAGCGTTAGGTATAACATTTCATTTACACGTTGACTCGCATTACCTGCTTCAACTAGGTTGCAAAGTTACAAGAAATCCTTTTTTTTAACTGCCTAGACGGTGTTATTTCCTCGGTATAAATGACGTGTACATGTGCTGAAATCGGTGATATTTACGTCCGAGTACCCCGAAGAAAACATTTGACCGCCATCAGCGCAAAGGAAAGTCGGGAAGTGCTAAACGACATCGTGTTGCTCACCACAAATAATCCCAAGTTCTCGCACCAGCAATCGGTAATACAGAGCACCCGAGCCAAAAGGATGGAGAACTTACGAAGCGTGAATGTTATCTTCGTATCGACGGTGTCAGCCTTTTGAAGAAGTGCCCGCCCGAGGATCACACAGACGAGCTAGAAAGTCTTTCGGTGTTGAACTTCCTGTTGAGAGTTCAACCGGTTAAATTGTCTGCTTAATAAATCGTCCACGTGGTATGCAAGCAAGCCCACTGCTTACTGCACGGCCGACCGTCGGCCCGATCAGCCATGGCCGCGTATAATATTATCAACCGATCGACTTATGCATATCGAATGGAACCAATCTCAATAATCAACTTGGCTGATGAAACACTGTACCGACTTGTACGTACACTTTTGAGGTTCCGATTTGCCGAGAAGTTGGTTTCAGATATGGTTCACTCATTTAAATTTCACATAACATTACGTAGTACTCAAGTTAATTTGATTTGGGGACATTTACCAAGATTGAATATTTGATAGCACTGTCCAAATAATATAACCATGTTTCCAATATGATATACTGATAGTAAAACATCAATAATGTTTGAGATTTAAAACTTTTATTCATAAATAAATTAAACTGCTTCGAATCATCAATGGTGATCACTAAAATTTCAATAATATTAGAGATAGGTTTCACACTGAATACACACAATCGGAGACGACGTTAAATGTATTTTCTAAAAAAAAGGCTTTTTTTAATGAAAATTTCTCTTTAGCATGATCTATCATTTCGAATGAAATGTTTTTAAATCAAACCTACCATAAAACATTGTTACAAGAAAACACAAAAAAAATCTATACATAACGAAAGTGCAATTTGCTGGTAAGTACCTACTTACGAAACGAAGAGATAAAAAAGAGTTTTTAAGCAAATCACCAAATTCAGTTCTTATCGAAAATTCAAATACGATATAAATCACTGTACTGTTGATTGCTCATTATCATAAAAGATCTCGAAATATTACGTTATGCAATAAATGCAAAATTAAATAGGTAAAAAAATGACAACTTTTGCATGCCAAACATTGAAATAACTCAATGGCTGTACTACAGTACAAATTTGCACCTGCACATACTTGAGAATCTTTATGGTGAGATTTCCTCCTACCTATTTCCACTTCTTTTTAGCCTCACAATCTTCCCAATTGGGCATGCCTTGGATCAACTAGCTCCGGGAGTTGGGACATTCACAATTATCAAAAAAGTACCCTTTATGTTAAAAAAACCTTATACTTGGTTCAAAGTAATAATAGTAAGTCCCTTTCGCAAAGATTATAATGCATAATAAGTCACAAGGGTTGGTATCATACCGACTTGTTGCCGTAGGGTTGATAAGCAAGGCGGGTAGTAGGGGGGGGGAGGCTTCTAGGACAGCCTAATACATGGATGGTTCTATCTGGTAGAACTCTCGGAGACAAAAATAGCGCTAAATCGATAATTCCTTAAATGTTGCCAAACGGACTGCCGCAAATTAAAAAGCGCTATTTCCAGGAGTGTCTGTCTAGTGCAAAAGTACTGGAAAACAGTACAGCCACTACACCGGGTGTCAGACATATACAGATAGCATATCTATGTTCCACAATATTTTTAGCGGTTATTTATAAGTCCTTGCAACCAAAAGAAAATAGTTTCTGAATCAGGTAATAATTAGATAACTTTTATTTTTTATTTTATATTTTCGTATAAAGCACTATAAATAAAGAGAGCCATTAAAATTAAAAGTCATATTCTTATTAATCAGTTAAATTTGTCCAGTAGTTCAATATTTGGCATATTTCCTGTAAACTTATAAAATTTCTCCCTATTCTTTTATCACGTTCTCAGTTCACGTTTTGCCTTTTTCATTTCATATCATCTGTCTCTTTCTCTCTGTTCCTTTGTTATAATTTAGTTTTCTCACTGTTCTCTTTTTTATTTATTTTATATTGTGTTCTCCTTTTGTATGGGTATATAACCGCACAGTTTGTATTTTATGTTTAGTTTAATTTTGTACCCTAATGATGTTTAGGTTAAGCGAAACCGGTCGCTCATAAAAATAATAATAAAATGTGTGGTTTTATACAAAGTTATTATTTATGTTCATTAAATATGTCAAACCACAAAGTGATTGCTTTTTCCGAAAATACTAAATATTATTATTGACTTATCCTTCATTGCGTGGACTCGTGTACTTTCAATCCGATGCACTTAATAATATCCGAGTGTTACTATGTTCTAAGCACCTACCGTGGCACCCAGAGTGGACTTGTGTGGATTCCGGATATCCAAAAAGGTAATTGTTCGCCATCCACGAATCCTACTTCTTAGATGATATTTCGCAAAAATTGCGCTATATAAATGATGCAAGTATTATTAAACTACTCTATAATAACATAGGTTTTTACGTGATAAAAATAAACCAATGCAGATGTAGTTACCAAAAGCATAAAATATTTCGCCTCATAAAAGTTTCAAGAATTGGTTGGAGCGCTTCCCTTGCCATGCCGATCAGCACTTCGCCAATAAATAAAATCGCTACTTTTTAAGCTTTTATTTGCCAGGAATTTGGAAGAGTCTACTTATCTGCTATTTACTACCAAGATGTGCTTTCCTAACTCACTTTCGTAAGTTCATTCATTTTAATAACACTCATAATGATAAAAGTCCATTTAGTTTACAGAAAATAGTATCTCTTCATCAAGCCTTATGGATTAAGAGAAAACATCACACTGCCATGACAAGCACTGCCATTAGCTTTTTTAAAACATTTCGATTCATATTTGATATAAACATTATATTGGTGGGAAACAACGCAACTTAGTAGAGGCTTTACGTCATTTTCCTGTCAATTTGTAAAAACGTAAGGGGGCAGAGACAACAATTTAATGAGAAAAAAACAGTATCTACTAACCCCGACTTCGGTTTTTGTGCCTTTTTTTAATCCTTCACGTCTGGGGATTGTATTCAATTTTCTAATAATATCATCGACTTTACCTTCGCCCCTAACAATTTTATTTTACAAAAAACCTTATTATTTATTCGTAGGTATTTCACCGAACACTTAAACAAGGTTGTTCACATGAACAAACTTTTAACATTCTGTTTCGTTGATTAGTGCACACGAAATCTACTTTAAAAGATGTCTTATCTATTGAAAAGTTGTCTGCGTTTAAACACATTACTTTAGTAATCTTAACTGTAAAGCAGTAAGTACTTAAATCTGTGTTGTTACTTTCTGAAGCAGTAAAAACTCTCGAACGGTGAGGTTTGGCATCATGAAATTAAAACAGCACATTTGTCAACGATTTATAGGTCAGCACAATTATGTCACGAAATGCCTTCTTACATGTAGAAGATGCAATATTTTTGTTCAATAACATAAAGAGTTTTTAAATGTTAATATTCGAGCGAAACCAGGTAGTAAATTTGTAGGATAGAACTGTAAAAAATCTGAACAAGTCGGAAGCTATAAATAACCCGCTTACGATAAATGTAGCTTAAAGTTCGCATTATTTCCGGGTGCACCGGGCCATGCGCTTTGAAGAGGCTCGCCGGACCCGAAATTGCGTGAATATTTTAATATTGTCCGAAGCTGGCGGCTAGAAGCCACGCCGCTGGTGTTCGGAATTCGGACTGAAACACATTTTCAAAATTAAGAAAAAAAACCCTTTATATTCGATAATTTCGTAGAACTCGCAGTAATTCGAGGGTAGAGGCATAATGCATGTTATGTTTTATCTCCATAAAACTATGGATTATATCCCATCACTGCATTTACGTAGTGTATTGTATGTTTAAAATCCCATTGGGCTTAAATAAAACAATATGTAATTTTCAATTCATTATTACATTCCGGGAACTAATCGAAGAAATAGCATCAAAAGCGCATCAACTTGATAAAATTAAAATAATTCGGTCAAAGCCCTGCAGATTACATTAATTACCGTAATTATTGCCTAAGATTAATACATTTTAGCAAATTATAAATACTAATTCATGTATTATACTCCTATGATGTGCATATTCATATTTTGTAACTAAATAGAGTATCTATTAGACAAATTAAGGATTGTAACTTAATGGAATATAATTTCGCATCTTCTTTATAATTGTTATTAGCAACGATAAAAAACATGAAGTGTGAGTAAGTTCATCGAGCAAATAACATAATATTTTCGTGGCAACACAAGCCGTTTTTTTACTATCACGATTGTGCCGGAGGCTGTTATTGAATTGATTTCAGACACCACGACATCGTTTCAAAAGTAGGGCATCAAGTATGCAAGCGCTGGAAGAGAAAAATTATTCACGGTTCAAGATCGCCCCCGGGGCAAGCAAACCTGTATTATTTGGCAAACATATTAATAGACTTCAGAATACCATGCTGACACATGGAGTACTTACAGTGCTGGCTATGGCATTCCCATAACCACGCACCATCTAAATGTGGATGCGAAACATGGTCAAGTTTCAAGAAGTGATTAAAAAGCGAAAGCAACGCAACGTGGGGTGGAAGGGTGCAAGCCAGGCTTCACCTGGACAATTCAGTGTCATACTCAAATAACCGAAATGATTTATTTTACTGAATTGGGCCGGGCATATTGTTCGAGCGACGGAGAACTGATGAACAAAATCTAGTCATGCAACAACACGTGGCTTCGCAGCAACAGGGTGGAAGCAGCTTGGGGAGGAACTGATACATATATTTTCAACAGATTTGAGGAATTTATCGTTGGTTTGATTTTTTAAAAGGTTGAGATGTCATCCACATTTTACCTTTTGTAAAACGGAAGCTTCACATAGCTGTTAAATATATATATAAAAATATATATATATATATATATATATATATATATATATATATATATATATATATATATATATATATATATATATATATATATATATATATATATATATATATATATATATATGCACTATGTGTGCACTTATACAGGCAAACTTCCTGTTCGTGTTGCGCATGCGGGTAGTAAGGAAGTAAGCCAATTCCGCCCTAAAATAAAATGGTAATTTAAAATTCAAACTGTCACCGTGCTGGGTTCACCTCGGCATCATTCCCTCTTAGCTCTGACGCTCCGTTCAAGTTCTCCGTCCACAACTGGAGCGTCCGAGCGCTGGCCTATGCCTGAACATCGCAGATTTTTTTTATCAATAACCATTTTTTTATCACTAAATAATATTTTTATTAATTATTAAAAATATTATTTAGTGATAAAAAATGGTTTAAAAAAAAATCTGCGTTGTAAGTATTTTTACAATTTTTTTTTTAATTATTTAACTAAATAAGTAGTTAAATATCTCAAGGGTGGGCAGAAGGATATACTGCCATACAACTTTGTCTTGGTACATACTCCTTGATTGATATTCATACCATATCAATAAGCTCTCTTGCGGAACAATATCGGCACTGAGCGGATCCGGACGTTGGTGTGAATCAGTCTTAAAGAAAGTTATTTGGTTCCGGACCAAAAAGCGTTTACACATAGTCAACGAAGTTAGTTGTTTTAGATTCATTTAGATATCTACCCATGTGTAAAAGCACAAAAAGGTTGGCTCTTAAATAACATATCGAAGTGCTTATCAGTGCAATAGTACCAACCGTAAAATTACGAATTTTAATTTATCGCCAGAATAAAGCGCGCAAAGCCGATCAAACTTGACAAATTAACATAGTGATTGAAAGCCTTTTGAAAGCCTGTGAAGTTAGTTCGCGCAGATAATTACTAATTAAGTTTTACTTAAACGACTTAAGCGATCGGGGAAGTGCTAAGCCACGCAAAATATCGCTTTCGCTAGTAAACTGTTATTTAAATGCAGCGATTGGTGTCGAAACAAATACCCTCGTCCGACGCGTGGGTTTCCTTCGCTGCCCGTGAACCTGTGCGCGCTGCTGTGGACAGAGAGGGAATGCACATTCGTCGATTTGGCAAAACACGAACAAAAGCAATTTAATTTCTGGTTATTTGGCGGAGAGATAAGAATGGGCAATATTCGCACCCGAGAACAGGAAAGAAGGAGGAAATATTCAAAAATATTCAACGCGACTCCGACTCATGCTGCTGAGGACATGAAAATAACGGCATCCATAGATATGCCTCCAAATTACTTGACTTCGTTCGGCCTTGAGGCACCTCACAAAAAAATGCTCCAGTCGATGTATTAGCATTTTAAAGAACGATAAGATGTTTCTCGAGTTTGGCCGTCTTTTTGCCGGCTGTACAAATTACCACTTCGCACAACATTGTAGGCACTCTCAATCTATTGTACAAAAATCGATAAAACGGTTTAGAATTGTTTGAGCTTGCTTACTGGAAAATAATCGAGTACCAATATTATTAAAATAATCTGACATTCATCGAAATTAAATATAGCAATAATTATAAGTCACATTTTATTATAAAATGTTGGGGCCTACTCGTTTCGCTCGGGGTTTGTGTTTTCGGAAATATTGATTTAGTAAACTGCACAATGTTCGTATAATATAAATTTAATATAATTGCATACTGATAAAAATAAAATAAGAATCTGAAATACTTCTTCCATTGATGTAAAAATGTAGGTATGTGAGCAGCAACCACGTTTCTCGCTTTAAAATACAGTTACTCGCATAAAAGAGGTCGCTGTTATTTGACTAAACAAATCAACAAAAAATGGCAAATACAAAACATGCCGAGAAATCGCAATTGAAAACGAGGAAAAAATGTGTTTATTATCAGAGAAACTCGCTTTCTTTTTGACGAATTTTACACTGGGTGCTTTTTGTGTAGGCTTTTTTCTATAGAAAGCTATTTTCATTTCATTTCATTCCTTGCAACTGGCTCTTAGGCTTCTTCACTCATCCCAGCCACCGCAACAAATCTACAAACATTCTCGCCTCGTCGCTCGTTGTTCCTCTCAAACAAATTACTTATGCACCAATATTTTTAATCTTAACAATTCCAATTACCATCTCTTTCTAATAATCACACTTTCATGTTATAAGAACTATAGGGACCATTATTGCAATATGAATTCCATGCGCTCTCTGTGGTATCATTGCTTTGTTTAATATCTATAGAAGCTTCAAATTTCATCAGATTAACGCAAAATTTGTTCGCCTTATTAGAAAACAGTCGAAATTATTTATAGAAAAAGCTTATGTTTATTTATTTGGGACAGTGCAAATAAAACAGCTTCGCCATAAGAAAATAAATACAGCTACATGTACAATAAACAAATTGGTACAGGTTACTCGGAATATTATGAAAAAATGAAATATCAATGATAATGATAATTAATATGTATTTCAAACAATAGCGTTCTCATCAACATATAATTTGATGCGACTCAGCTTTCTAGATTTGCTATTTGAACAATTTTAATAATCAGCAGCTTTCAGATCAATGCAAAGCTTTAATTAGCCATTAAGTTGATTTTGTTGCGTTAAAATAGCCGTTGAAACCGATGAAATAAACAGTTATTTGCTGGGCAAGAAAATAGCACAGTTCGGAATAGTGCTGTGTGACGCTCTGTCGTATCTGTCTTATTGAAAAAACAAATAAGGACACTTTAAAACGAATCGAGGTACATTTTTTTATGCAGGTACCAAACCTATTTGCAAATCTTAATGCTTCGTACAAGTATATAGGTATTCAATATGTACTCGTATGATTCATAACTTACAAACAAAGTAAATAAGTTTTCGAATAGTCAGTTGTAAATTATCTGTTTTCTAGCACCTTTTCAAGCTATACCTGCGGAATTCATTGAGGGTTTTTATTAGTAATTAATTATTCAGTTGTATATTTATTACAATACAAGCTATGTTCAATTGAAGCTCATCGTTGTTTTGAAAATAAGATTTGTGCTAAAATATTGTGGTTATTTGAAAAGCTGTTGTGACAAAACTAAAAAGCATTTATTTCAATATGTTGGTGTAGGTGCTATCAATAAGTATAATTTAGTACTTCAATCGTTCTTAGTAGGTACTTAGATTATTTTTACTAAATAAACCGATTGGTGTATAAACTTGTATCAAAAATGAATAAAAATTTTGCCAATTTGACCAAAGTATTTTTAACCAACAGGTTTACCTACGTACATTGAAAAACATCTTAAAACGAATTTGTATATATAAATAAATTATGTTAAGTGTTCTTTAAATATGTTCTCATTAATATTTATGAAACATATATATAAAAAATAGTAATACAAGGAAAAACGTACATGCATACTTTCAAAGTTACGTAATTGTTTACGTAAATTATAAATATTTTTTTGTGATAATGTAATTATTATTTAACTACTAAAATTAAAAATTAATAACCGGTTATCACTTTAGTTTATCGCCGTCAAAACGTAATGGTACCAATAAACATTACCTATCAGTGTATTCAATGTATCTAAGTATTCAATAGGTTAAACATTTTTGAAACATTACTAGAATGTGGTCACAATTATTTGGCGTATCATTTAAACCTAATAATACAGTGAAGTATTGAAAAAAAACATAGTAATTTCATATCTTCATCATCGATATCGTATTTTTACATTTACCTTCTGTTGAGATAAGCTACAAAATCAATTGACTATAAATCGTATTTCGACCAGTACCAATAAGTACTTACTCAAACGAGGTGAAATAAAAATAAGAATAAGAAAGGTGAACAAACCTGTAATTTATTAAGAATTGAGGTGAATAGGAATCTAAATAAAGAGCCGTTATCTTCTCGATTTAAATTATCACAACTTTGCTAATAAAGCAATAAAGCTTTTTTGTACGATTTAGTAAAGTAAGACTACGGTATCAGAACAAAAAATCATACGACGTGGTGGTGTCCCGAAAGATTGACTCGTAACTTTTTCGGTTGAATCATTGATAAAAAAAACATTGTTGCAATATCATGTTTTTGAAAAAAAACAATTATATGTTTATACCAGAAAACTTGTACAGATACAAGTTTAAGCATACTTACCTCGATAGATCTACAATGCAATTTTTTTTTTCGGAATTCTGATTTATTTCTCATTCCCGGAACCGGCGTAGAGTGCGGCCTGCGAGAGGTTTCACAACCAAACGGGATCAGGAACGATCAGCGACTTGGCGTGGTACTCCGAGCTGTTTGCGAGCGCTCGTTCAGGTCGACAGTCAGTTTGATTTGATTTTAATATTGAAGCGATATCTTCGCCATTACCGAATGATGATGAATAATTAATCCGTCGCTTTTCATGGATCCTGAAATTCGTCAGCGTGACATTCAGCTGTCGAAACGTGGAATTGGAAAAAAATACAAAATATTATTTGGTGGCACACATGCTACATGTAAAAAGTTTTCCTACCTCGAGTCAAACTTAGTTCCGTCCACCAGGGTCCCGACGTAGTGCATCGTCAGCATGTCGCCCTGCTTGGATTTGACCGCGCAGCCGTCCGGGACAGTCACCACGTCAACCTTCAGCCCGTCGGCGGACTTCTTGGGGAGCGCTTCGCTGTCGCCGCTCACGAGGCAGGCGAACAGCGCGAGGGCCAGGAACACGTGAGAAGCGAATCCCGTCATCGTAACTAGACTTTTAAAGTTTCAAAATTGGGATGGCGAAGAGCAACCGCTTTGCCTACCAACTCATCAACGCGACACCGAAAACTGACTGCAACCCGCTTCAAGTTTTCCATTAATGTAGTCCAACATCTGGACAGAATACCTTTCTACGCGAACACCACGATTCATACCGTCACTCTTTCTCTTTCGACCCGCGAGCGCGCGGAAGAGAGACAGCAGTATAAAAGGTGTGTTCATTTTGTAACGGTATTAGCCTCACGTTGAATGTGCCACGCTCTTCTGGTTGAACAAGAGAGAGACGGTATAGGATATGCACGGAAAGGGAAGAGATGGATGTCATTGTCCATTTGGACTGCTGGAAACTACGGCAAACACGTCAGTTCTTATCCACGTTTTTTTGATAAGCAAATTCGATAACATTATGTTTAACAACCGTCACATTGTCTGTATTATAATTTCAATGACTTTATTATGATCCGTGGCTGCCAATCAAATAAAACAGTTTTTTAATTTTTTAATTCTGTTCAGAACAGTTTATCGTTATTTCAATAATACTGTTTTAAAACATAAAGGGTTATATGCTTACATCTATGTTACAATAAGTCAATAATAAGAAAAAATATAAACAGATAACAAAACTTTAATACTTTTCTATCTTTTCATAAATCTAGTTATTTTCTGTTATGATTCTTTTGAGATTCTACTAAGAGAAAATGTTTTTTCAGGAAATCCATCAAACACGAATTAATCGAAGAAATTTAAATGCAATTCAATTATTTTGGTAAGAACCTTCTAAAAAACAGTCTATACTGTAAAAATGCAGATTTAAAGAAAATAAAATAATAATAATAATTGCAAAATAAAGACAGCATTTTTTTTATGCCTACCTGTTGCATTATGTATAAGTGACATACTCGTATATACTTGAAGCTATCTAATTCTAATAATTATAGTATTGGCTGTTCTCGCTGAACGTACGAAGTTGAACAAGTTCGAAAACATTATTTGAATCTCCCGCGGAAAGAGGCAGCCAATAAGTCGGTGACTTCGCCGACACAAGTCGCGCTGTGATTGGTCGCGAGGGCCACGAAGCTGTCGAGCAAAACTGGTTATCTTTGAAGCGGCCCAATCGTGCGTCGAAAGTAAAAATAGAAAACTTATTTCATGCGACGGAATGATTTTAAAAATATAGCTGTCGCCCTTTTGAAGAGGAGCTAAATTTAATTTCAAGTACTCGTAAATGACTGCGTAAAAAACTAGTTTTTGTGATTTCTTATCGTATTTTAAATTTATATTTTTAATGAATTTATATGAATACTGACAAAAACGCTTGCTTGAAATTCTTCTCTTCACCAAAATATTAAGTTAAATGCACATTGTTAACCGCAAAGCTAGGTACTGCAAGTAGCCTGTAGGCATTGAAAGTATACTGTCAGCAGCCATAAAAATGATATCCTTAGATTTCATACGATACTAACAGTGAACTAGGCAGTTCAAATAAATGATAAGAATATACCAATTTAATTTTAATATTGGCAAAATAATATTAGAGTTTCACACTATACGTTTTCGTATGGTGTTTGGTTTCAGCATACATATACATGTATGTAAGTATCATATTGGAGATTAGATTTTACTTATTAATAGGTAATATGTGTTAAAAATAAATCAGTAAACAAATATATATATACCTGTTCACAAACCTACTTTTAAAATATAGATACGAGAATGTACTTAAGAATTTTGTACCACAATGCATTCAAAGTTGTATTTTGACTGACATATTTTACTAAAAACCCCGAACGAGACACTAGTGATACGATATTTTCACCGTAGAAATGTTCTGCTGCAAGTTTCTGGGTCAACGCAACATTTCAGTTCACAATGTCGTTTACATCCCGAATGGCGTCATCATACCATATAATTGTGTTATTAAGTTTCGAAAAAACTATTTTTTCTTAAGCTATTTTTATTAAATATCTCATTAACGAAAAAACCTCAAGGGCAGTCAATTTTATGTCATAATGCCACAAGTTGGGCATCCAAAACACCAACATGAATGTGCTGGCATATAAAAATAATTCTTCGACACTTTGGCCAAAAATGAGTTAAATATGCAGTTTAAAACAGTTTTCTTTTCTGCATCGATTGCTCTGACTCTCGTTCGATTAGGAGAATTTTGTGGCCTTTCAGCCATCTAAAATATATTTACCATTTGGAAGAAGGCTTGACTCAAGCGACACAAGTTTGGGACTTTTTTTAGCTTTTTGTTGCATCAGTCACTCAGCGAAAGCGTTAAGTTACCTGAGAAAATTTATTTCAAAATCCAACCAGGTACTGAAGACTTTTTTGAATTTTATTGTAAAACAAACTAAAAAACTTTAAAGTGCTCTGGTGTTAACTTCCTAAAATGGCGCTTCAGCCCTTTTGCTTTTCCGGCAACGATATAGATAGGTATGCAGATATTCGAGGTGAAATATCCATATTTGCTGTATACAGGGTGTATCAGATCGAACCTGACAAGCTTTAACCAGCGATTCCCGATGTTATTTTAAGTAAAAAATGTAGATGGAATTTCGGTTTCCGATGTTTTTTTTAATAACAAAAAAAAACTGTCAAATGTCGCACTGGTCACTTAGTCTAGTAAGGCAGGGTCTAACGTAACGCAAAACTGTGTGTAATCAAATTTGAAAAGGTTCTGATTGACAGAATGAATTGTCAATTTCTTTTTAAATGATAAATGTTGTAGTTCTGACAATGTTCATTGACGACCTTAGCAATAAACTGGTAGTAACACAGTTACAAAACTTCTCAAACTTCATCTGCCCAGGCTGTTAAAAAAGGAAATAAAAAACGAACTTAAAAAATGGATTAACAATATATATATAAACTAACGACACCATCTAGTGCACTAATGAATCATTAAAAAAAAACGTATAACTAACTAAGGTACAATGTTTATTTGAAAGTATGAACAAGTTCTTAATTTGGTTAAAACATATAATGGTTCAATTTGCTGTAAACTTTCTAGATAAATAATTTATTATAATCGACAAGCTGTTTACTGCTGCTTTTGCAATGCGGGCAGCATTGATAAAAAAAAAAATGCGAACGGAATGCACAATCATGTTGGCGTATTGTGGATTTAATAAGCTGCCAACATGGCGAGTGACAAGCACAACTATAAAGGACCGAGATATCGATGCACATAATAAATATGCGAAATAAACTACATTCTTCATAGGGAAATGCTCTTCTATGCGGAATCACACTACGTGGAGTTTACCTGCCGACCCACCCGCTTGCATAGGTGTATGTACCGTGGCCGAGCGGTTAAGATCCTCGGGTTCGAGGCCCAGCGTGCGCGTATTAAAATATTTAATTTACATTTGTTATTTAATATATTACGCTGGAAAGGCAAAAGGGCTTAAGGCGATTCATTGATAAAAATAAATTGAATATGCAAATTTGATCAATTGTTTATTCTGCATCGAATGATCTGACTCTCGTTCGATTCTGAAGACTTTTGTGGCCTTTCAGCCATCTAATATATATATATATATATATATACCATTTGGGAGAAGGCTTGAATCAGGCGACACAAGTTTGGGACTTTTTAGCTTTTTATCGCTTCAAGTAACTCAGAAAGAGCATTAAGTTACCTGAATTTCATTGTAAAAAAAAAACTTTAAAGTTCTCTGGTGTAAACTTCCCAAAATGACGCCTCAGCCTTTTTGCTTTTCCGGCGACGAAATTAATAAAAAATAATCTAATAAATACGAGTATCTATTATATTTTCGGCACGTTTCAGAGTGGGGGGTACCTACTCTTAGTATCGCCCTGACAGAAGACCACCGTTCAGAATAAAAACATTGCTAGAATCTTTTTTTTTTACTTAAAAAAAAATGTAGTGAATACCGCACAAGAGTCCCAACTGCTCCAAACCGTCTGGAGCCAGTGCGACTATAGTATTCCCAAACGGAGTATGTTGTGAAGCTGAAGGTAGTGAGGAGGGAACGAAGATGGAGAAGAAGGTTGGGAAGTACCTTGCTATTCAGATCTGGTCACCAAACACGGCTAAAGCCATTTCAAGCAACGTTTCGATTTTAAATGGTGGTCTTTCACCAGGGCGATACTCGGAGCATCTACCACTCTGGAACGTGCCACAAATACAGTATTATATTATTTTATATATTATAAATTTAATGTGAAATAACACATCTTAATTAAATAAAAAATATTTGCGCACGCCAGGATTTGAACCCGCGACCAATAGGCATTATCAAGTTTATTGACCAGACCTGAATAGCCAGGTACTTTCCAACTTTTCCCTTCCCTATATATTTCCCCTCCTCACTCCCTTCAACCTCGCAACATACTCAAATTGTAGATGTCATAGTCCTACTGGCTCCGGACAGTTGGGACTCTAGTGCGAAATTTATATCAGAAAAATAAACCTGCAAGTGTGATCTATACTGATTGGTAAGAAACCCGAATTCACCAATGTACAAATGTTTTTTTTACCAATGTTCGAGTAAGTACAATGATTAGATATAGATGGTTCACATTAAACTTGACCAATAAATATACATACTAACTAAAATTAAATTTATTTTCGGGTGCCTATATATACGGTGGATATATATATATATATATATATATATATATATATATATATATATATATATATATATATACGTCATAATATATATATATATATTATGACGTATAGGTACATATAAAAACTCCATAATAGTGTTAGCGGCGATCTTATAAACGCGATCTGACTATATCTACCAACCGGTTATAAGAAAACTATATTTTACGATAATTTAAATTTTTCAGAAAAAAACAGTTTGGTCGTTAATTTTATAAAAACTTTAGCTGTGGAAAAATATAACATTTTCATACACAATTCTTTCTCCAGATATTTGTTACAAATTTTTGCTTACTTAAAAAAAAAAATATATATATATAATTAAAAAATATATATGTAAATAAACTACCAAAATATCAGCGCCTACAACTTTTCTTATGGATAATCGGCAAAAATATATCGTCGCCGGAAAGGCAAAAGGGCTGAAGCACCATTTTGAGAAGTATTCAATAGAGTAAAAGTTTTTGTTTTTGTTTTACAAAAGTCTTCAGTACCTGGTTGGATTTTGAAAAAAATCTTTAAATCGGGTAACTCAATGTTCTCACTGAGTTACTTGAAGTGACAAAAAGCTAAAAAAGGTCAAAAATTTGTCGCTTTAGCCAATCCATCTTCCAAATGGTAAATATATTTTAGATGGCTGAAGGGCCACAACTTTTTTGAGAATCAAACGAGAGTTAGAGTGTTCGATGCAGAAAAAATCTGATGAAAACTGCATATTTAACTCAAGTTTGCTGTTTCTCAATGACGTTTGGCAAGGCCATCAATACACACGATTCTGAACTTGTATCGTTTGGGTTAGGTCAACTTGTGAAAACTATAGGCTCGCCTCGTTTTTCTTCGTCAATTTATACCGTTAAAAAAAATGTTCTGCTATTGCTTCAAAATGTAAAACAATAATTAAGCTAATTCTACCATTTTTTACACTTTTAACAAATATTTAATAGGAATCTTTACATTCTTTTGTATTATCTTCTACTATTTTCTTTTGTCTCTCTTTTTGTATTTCTTTTGTATCTATTTTGCTACTCGTTTGTATAATATTTCTTTTAAGTGGGTTTTTAATTAGAAAATAAAAATCCAACATAATAAATGGTCACGTTTTGATCGTTTTCTGTGCACTTTTTCACTTATCGGTTAATTAAGGCTCTCGTTAAAATCTTACCGTAACAATGGTTACCTTCTGGGAAAAATAAATAATTGATGCCAACAATTGACAATGGGTGAACTTAAGTGGAAAAAATATAATTATTGTTGTAAGAAATTAGAAACCATTCACTGATAATGTATTTGTAGCATATTATACCTTGAGATAATAGATAGCCACAAACGATTGCATACAAAAAGCTATGTTTCACGCATAACTCTTATTTGCTTATTATCTATTTCCTTCTTGATAAGGTTTGCGCGGTTCTCTTCATCGGTAGACAAATACAGAGAAAGTTCTAAAAATGGTTTAGTCAATGTATTCCTATACATACTCCCAATTTAAACAACGTCACACCTTATTTAAGAGTATATTAAATAAACCTTCCTATTTTTATTGATAATATTTATTCTACTTAATAACGAAGACAAATAAATCATTCAAAAATTAAATAATTTAATCAAAGATTCTACAAAACTGCCTTCTACAAAATGTATTTAACATACGAGTATAACTAAACACATGTATGTACAAGTGACTAAAATGTCTCCCTATTAAAACAGTTTTAACTCAATATTATTTTGGCCGATATTAATGGAATTCAAACAAAGTGTGGGCGAATAGAAATCCAATCCCTATGTATGTGAAAAGCGTCACCCCGGTAAGAGACTACCATTTCAAATTGAAACTTTCATGATTTGGTTTTAGTTATTTTTAGTGACCAGATACTTCCAGATACTTACCAACCTTCACCTCCTTTTTTTCCGCTTCATTAAAAAAGTAAGAATAATAAATTTTGATTAAATAAAATACACCATTGAAAATTTTTCAAATATGGGCTCCGGTCAAGAAGCATTTACGAGTATATCAAATAAAAACATATTGTTACTGACTTCCATAAAGAAAACACTAGGACATTGTTAGGATTAAATCTCAAAACAGACCGTTAATATTTGAATCGAAAAATCCAAATACATGTGCAGAAAATTTTGATACGGTTTTTCTAATTCACACAATATTACCCATCATAATAAACTTTTGAGGAGGTACTTTCTAAACTAATCTCTCTCCTATAGAAAAAAACACAGAGATTAATTATCAAAGTCATTCCACGAATACCATCGATATTTTCCACTGTACAACATTTAGGGTCCTGAGATTTTATAGTATTTTAAAATAAAATATACTTTTACAAACCCACAAAGATCACTTCAATCGAACAATTTCGACTAAAATTAGTAACCGTCAAAGTTCATGTAGCAAATTACAAATCCCTACATTTAATACTAGTGCCACACGTTACTCCTATCAAGGTATAACATTTTTAATATCCTCCTGAATAAAAAAATAAATAAAAAACATTTATGAGAAAATTCCACCGGTGAACACAAAATTTCTATAAATTTTGCATTAATTTTGTTGTATTTTTTAAATTTAAAAAAAACGTCTAGAAATTTGAAATAAGGTTTCGGAAAATTAGTAAATATAATTAACGTTTAATGATGTTATTTGATTGCCTTTACTATTGCATTCTATTATGTGCACATTGGTTATATTAAGTATTATAATTGTATGATTATTATTGACTCTATATCATTGTGAATCACATTTCTAGCCGCAACTCCAACACGACAATTAATTTCTCTACTGAGTTAGGTGGACTTGTTGAACAAAAAACTTATTTTTAGTATCCGTATTTTTAAATAAAAAGAAACAAATTGTATGTTTTTATATTAAAAAGGTAGTATGCATATTAAATAAAATTAAAATAAAACTATTTTCGTCGCAATATTTATAATATAATGTTAGTTGCATACAATTTTTTCCTTCACAAGTTTTAAGTTTCAATACATTCATGTAAGATGTTGCGAAAGATTTTTTTTGAATCCGGTTTCTTGTACTACCATGAAGGTGCTAAAATATTTTGCTTGTCCCCATATAAAAGGGTGAGATACTGCAAACCACTTATCCCCTTAAAACACTGGGATATCAATGAATGGATCACTTGCATCAAAATGACAAAAATAGGGTTCTTGGATGGCCTTATTTTTTATGTGAGTGCTCCCATCCGTCTCAAAAACAGGCGTAAACATCGGATGCCCTGTGGTTAGAATCTCACGC